>JABASD010001234.1:0-44433 GCA_019776165.1 Pogonognathellus flavescens | reverse complement strand
TTTAGTTGGCTACTAATGCAAATTGTGTTGGAAGGGTAATTTTAATGGCGGTGTGAGGAAAAGAAGGGAAACCATTATTTTGTCCGAGTTTTCACCATTTACAGACACACACCGTGGTTGGGAAAGTATAAGTACATGTACATGTATAGTAAGTACTATAATTCTATGGGTAAATAAGTACTCACGTAATGCAATGTTAATAAACCTCTATGGTTCGTATTCCACGCTCTGAAATTTACGCAATTAATATATATCTACTAAGCTGCTATGTGAATACGAAAGTCGTAGTTTACCAGTAAGAAGTGTAAAACTCTGTGTGTATATTTTAAAATAGTGTGAAAATGGGCGATGTCACACATTAGAGAAGAATAACTAGCAAAGTGAGTAGGAAGGAAGTTTGTTTGTATGCGAGGGAAATAAATAATGGGGAGTAATGCAACGGAACACCATGTACCTATATGAATGCATATACTAAGTATAGTAAATAGCAATAGGATAATACTCCAGTAGTGTAGTTTAATGTTTGCTTATTTACATATACACATTATGGGGCAAAATGTGTCGAGGTACTAATATTACTATGTGGAGTTACAAACAACTGTGTGTGTGTCTGTAATAGTTTAATGGTTTGTGGTAGTGGTTTGCCTAGCACGATAATGTTTTTCAACTTTTACGAAGGGATAGAGGAAGTATAGGTTTTATGGACAAGCAACTCGTAAATCTTACTTGTTTTCTGTAGCAGTAAAAGCAGGGGATTATCATTTTAAACTTTTTCATGGCTAGAATGAACCAAGTAAGAAACTTAACTTGGCAGCACAAAATAACATGACACAACCGAGCCGAGTGCCCTGCTCCAAGATGCAAAAAGCTTTTCACCGAAACAGTCAAAAGAGAGAAAGTGTTGGTTAAACAAGAATCTCAGGATAGTCACAAGGGAATTTGGCTTTACCTTTATTCAACCAAAACCTACAGTACAGATAGTATAGTAGTATTTATTCCTGTAAATATATGTAGATGTACTAGTACTGTAGGCTATAATGCAATATCTATATAACATACATTACGCTACACTTCTTCTATATAGAGTTCAGCTAATAAAACATTAAAAGACTTGGTTTGCTTAAGTAATTAATTAATGAATGGGATTTTTTCACAGAGCGACGAGTCCCTCCGGAATTTTCAATGCCACCTGAGAGCTCTTATGAAGTGATGCTGGGTGAAAGTTTGAATTTGACTTGTGTTGCTGTTGGATCGCCTATGCCCACTGTCAGGTACAGTTGAGCAGTATATTATTCAAATAAAAATATCACGCTAATAAAATGTATACGTTTAGTAATTCGTCCGTGTTTAAAATATACACTGAACAATTATTCTAGTGGTAGAAGTGTTTTTGCTTAAAATAAATACTAATTAGGTTCATTTACGTTGGCCATGTCGTTTTCAAGCAATAAAGTTCTTAACTGTGTAAAAAGAAAGTTGTTTTCCCAATTTTATTATGATAGGTATATCAACATGATTTATTAATTAGAATTGTTACATGCGAACGCGTTATAGAACAAAAAACCAGCGACTGAATCGTATATACTTCCAAATGTATCGTCTTTACTGACAATGATTAAAATTCTGACTAGTTTTTCCGTTTTAGCTCGATCCTTCTTCATTGTTGTATTTGTTTTGTTTTGTTTGTGTAGGTGGAGGAAAGGTGTGGAGGATTTGACCCCAGATGATGCGATACCAATCGGAAAGAATATTTTGCCTTTGAAGAATATTCGAGAGACCTCTGTGTACACATGTGTGGCTGCTTCCAAACTGGGAATTAAAGAGATTAATACAACGGTTAAAGTTCAATGTGAGTTCTCCCGGGCATTTGAAGGAGTATTTAATGAAATGAATGCATTCTGGGATTAAAAGGACGAATAAATACCTAGAATGGATCATTCATGGATAATAAACCGATACAGAACTATTTACAATGGAAATAATTCATTTGTTAAATCAATCGTATATATAGCTCTGCCAAAGCCACCACCGAAAATCCGGATTTCTGATGTCACAGCTACTTCAGTGAGATTGACATGGTCGTATGAACCGGATGAGCAGGAGGATATTACTTACTATGTAATCCAGTATAAACCGAAATACTCGAATCAAGACTATGCTGAAATCAGCGGAGTTCTGAATCAGGACCATATGATCACATCTCTCAACCCGTACACTGAATATGAATTCAGTGTCATTGCTTTCAATAAAGTTGGTCGTGGAATTCCATCTGCTCCAGTTGAAGCCACCACCGGAGAGACAAGTACGTGTCCTTCTTTCACTTTTGAGAATTTAATCATTCATACTTTTACTATGAGCATGTACAGAACGATATTCCTTTAGACTGCCAACTGCGGAACATATTCCACTAATTCAACAAATCGAAATAGGAATTTTAATTAATTAATTACCTACCTTTTAATTAAAACTTGAAATTATTCCGACTTAATTAAAATTAAGAACTAATGAAGTCAAAACAATTTAATTCATGTTATTCATGCAAATCCAGTGGAGACACCATATGGGAGTTCAAGTAAGATTCTTTCCTATACACAGAATTTGGTTTTGTTGTGCAAATAGCCGTAGTAATTTGTTTTTCGGATTTTCAAAGTTGTCTACGCTTTATTTTCCATCCTTTATACTTTATATGTGTCAACAAGCATTTATTTGATGTAGTACCTATGTTTTTATGTTTCCTTTTATCTACATATACTTATGTTTGATTTATAACTTATATATGTACTTTTACTACATATGAATTACCTAATTTAAATCTGTCATGTAGTACAAGTACTTATACTCAAGTAGTGCATATAAAAGTACAATTTACAACATATATTTAATAGACTATAATATAGTTCTTTACTTTACATATACAATAATAGTACACTTACTACCGTACCGTAGGCCTAAGCCTTGGCTTTAACATTTGTGTGTTATTTGAAGAATTTTGTGTACATACGTATTACTGTGATTTAGTGACAGTATATATAGTGTAGTATTATTATATATTATAGTGACACAATATTATTTTTTCATTTTGTAAGTGTGTAGGTTTTTATTGGAACTAGCTGTAACTTAAAGATAATGCATTGTGTATATTTGAATTGATTATGTTTCTTTTCAGAGCCGAAATCAGCTCCTCGGAATGTAAACGCGAGACCTTTAAGCTCAAGTCAAATGCTGGTGAACTGGGAAGAACCGGAGAGTCCCAATGGACAGATAAATGTAAGTAGTGCTTTGTGACTTGAGTCGGAAACTTTTGCATCAACAATACAGTTAGGGTCTGTGTACTTATTTTTCTTCCAGTAAATTGGACTGGACATTAGAATGGCTCTAGTCGGTCACTGCATTGTACTCACTTCGCATTTACTGCAAAAAATAGCTATTAGGGACACTATTATCGTTTGCGATGCAAACCCTCCATTTTCTCAGACATAGATAAAGTGCATATAGTGTACAGTGTATACACACACTGCTTAGTGTAAGTGTAAAACTGTGCAGACCTATAATATAATAGTAATGGTATGTGTAAAGCACATTATTCCCTGACAATGTACATTGTACTACGGAAAATAAACTAACAACTCTACGCAGTTATTTTGCCATTTTTCTAGTTTAAAATGGAATTGGGAGTAATTCCATGCTCAGTTTTATTGTTGAAATGAAAGTTTTTGCTACATGTGTGTTTCCATGTATCGAATTGTTGTTGTGTGTATGTAAACGATGCTATGGAACGCCAACAACGCATAGGATTTGATTTGACGCTACGATTGCTCCACATAGATTACAAAAATAATGACCTTTTCCACATTTTTTAGCTTATTGGCAGTCTCGTGAATTATTTCTTTTTTTACTAATAAGTTTATTATATTACCCAAGAATACATCTGCAAACGTAGTAAAACGGATTTGTACAGAACATGTAGGATTTTTCAGTTCAAGCATGTAAGTTTTAATTGTGTCGCCATATTTTCTATACTGTTTGTTTTAAGGATTAATATTTTTATGTTACACGGAACTACTACATTGTTATGTTGTAAAGCATTCGACATTGTATTTTAGTAGGCATAGGTAATATTATAAACTAAGGTAAAGGATTAGGCAGGATTTATTGCTTGCTTACTTAGCGTATGTATGTGCGGTAAGTGTTTAAGGCATCTATAATATGATCTGTGCAATTCACGTTAAAACGAACTATGAAAATTGATTCAGGGCTATAAAGTTTACTACACGACAAATCCAACTCTACCTCTGGCTCAATGGGATGCTAAGAAAGTGGAGAGTAATGAAATGACGACAATTCACGAGCTCATTCCAAGAACAATATACACAATTCGAGTGCAAGCGTACACGGCAATCGGACCTGGACCCGTTTCTACTCCAATACAAGCAAAGACTGAACAAGGTGTTCCAGGACAACCCAGAAATTTCCGTGTGAGCCAAGTCTCACCAACCACCGTACATCTGGAGTGGAATAAACCTAATCACATTGGAGATAGCATCACGGGCTATGAACTCTACTGGAATGACACATTTTCTAAGGTGAGTATGTATTTGTGCAGAAAAAATACGGAAATCTTTCTGGCCGGGATATAATAAACAAAAAATACAATACACAACTCATTTCGGATAAAATATGGTAACCGGGTTGTAGTTTTTTAGTTGTTGAAAAATTAACACTAATTTTTTTATGTGTTGAAGAGAATGACTAAAACGAATTTTCTGTTTGACTTTCAGGAAAGAAATCATCGTCATGTAGGAAATGTGGAGTCTTTCACTTTGACAACTTTGTACCCAAACACAATGTATTTTATGTGGTTAGCCGCCAAGTCGAGGAAAGGTGAAGGGGCAACCACTCCTCCGATTCCCGTCCGAACTGAACAATACAGTAAGTCCAAATGTTCAAATTCTTTTTAGTTAGCATTTATTTATTTATACGTACGTGTACTTATCATATTGACTACTTACGTTAGTTTTTCTTCCAGTATGATTTGATGGTATTAAGTGCAGTATTTTGAATCTCGTCGTGCATATAATTTATAATCATCCCGTCCGTCTGTTATTATTATTATTTTATAATGTCAGTCTAGTATAGCCAGTCGTGAGCTCGTGATTCGTCCCATCCTCTTTTCTAACTATTCTATTAATATTTAAGTATCTTATAGCATAATTTAAGTAATTCTTGTGCGAAATTGCGCATAGAATTACTTTACTACTACTTACCGTAGTTTTTAAAATACTAAAGGTAAATTTCATAGTGAGATGAAACTTTAAAAGCAGATTTGCTTTCTAGGAAATACTATAGATGTGCATTTCATATGGATTGTAAATGCATATGACTACTATACTTGTAGTTGTCGTAGAAAAGGGAAAATAAGGACACAAAGAATTATTTGGAGAAAGTAGGACAAAAGGTAAAAATCCTTTCCAATGTACCTAAATACTAGAAAAGGATGTAAAAGGTTTGACTACAATTGGTGTGCCATGAAATGATCAAAAGAAAGTTGCCCAACAAGAGAACGATTGAAGTGACCACACATGGAAGGTGGGGAAACGGGAAAATGTAATATTTTGAATTTATGTTTTGTTTTGTGGTGAAGAAGGAATCGAAAATCGAAACCAAAGTTAATTTTTCATCTTGATGACTGCATTTTCATTGCAAAGCAACGGAGATGACGAACAGATAAGATTTGTTCATTTCATTTACAAATTCACGTAATCATATCACGATCACGACACACCCAGCCAACCAACCAAATCAATTCACCCACTAATCAAACCATTCATTCGCAATCCACTCTCAAATCAATCACAAATGACACCTGCAACTTGCAAAAAGCAAAAACTAGAATAAATACCCACATAAAAGCAAAAGCAATCCTTATATATATATAGAGCTATCAACGCTATAGAGCCATGTACTGAAACCAAGCAAAATGCATGCATGTGTTAATAAATCCACGCAAAATGTAAAGTGAAAGTCCTTGGCCAAGTAATGTCTGATCAAAACAACATTTTCCCATTTCCTTTTAGTTAAACCACAAAACCAAAGCGAATTCACCACAGTTAAAATTATCCACATTAATTCAATATTACCAAATATTCTTGTACTTTGTGATGCACTCATTCGTTCCCTTAATAATTTATTGATGCGATAATTATGATTGACAAGTTTTGCACATTGTGGTCCCTTGCACTTTCAAGTACTGTGTATTTATAAGTAGCCTCTGCACTAGTAGTTGTAATCGATTCTACGCAATAATTATAATTATTACCAAAATAGCTATTAGTATAATAAACTCAGGTTTTGTTTAGAAGTACTATGTTATCTTCACCTTAAATTAAGCCAAGCACTATTAATTTTGACAGTTTATTTTCATTCTCTCACATAAATCTCGTTAGTAGCTAAAAATATACTACAGCAATATAAAATCAGACAAAGCAGACATATTTATTTATAAATTGATGCAGAGTACAGTGTATACAGCTATTTATGAGCTTTTTCGTTTCGTTATAGTGTATTATTTACCTAAACGTAGATTTAATTTAAAGATACTTACTACCTTCTATATAAATACCTGACAATCACTGAACAATTCACTTAAATACCTATACTTATGAAATTTACAAGCATTAAAACTGATACCTATATACTATATACCAAATCTACTTAAACTTACCTAAATATATACTTAATACTTGTATTACAGTTTACAGTAACAATTTTTAATCACTCTATTGCTAAATATTCATTCATTCATAAACAAATTGACGAACACTGCACCTTCCTCATGTCCAATGTCATGCACAGCTCCAGGAGCACCTCCACAAAAGTTTAACGCGGAGGCAGATGACTCGACCTCAATTCGGATCACTTGGGCTCCACCCCCGGAGGACAAACAAAACGGTGACATAATGTACTACAAAATATTCTTTGTGGAAAATTCCGATCCTGAGGCATTAACCAAGGAGGTGACCATCCTGAACCCTAACACACGTGAGTATGTCATCGACCAGCTGAGAAAATGGACAGATTATAAAATCTGGGTTCTGGCTGGCACCTCGGTCGGTGATGGCCCTCACACACAACCCATCATCATTCGCACCGATGAAGATGGTACTTTATCCATTACCTTTACATTCATTCTCATTCATTTCATTCAATATATAACAATCATTATACTTATCATTCATTCACATGCTCAAAGCTCAAGTATTCTCTCTCTTCAGACTGTTTCTCTCTTATTCAAATACTATACTCTAATTATTAGTAGTCATTATATTCTTATATGTTTTTCTTTTCTTCTATACTACTACTATACTACTACTATACTATTTTCTACTCAATCTTAACTACTTCTGATCTTTCAAATGCTGTTCACCTCATATAAGTTCGTTCTTTCCATTTCTATCACCTCGAATATTGTCCTGATAAATATTAAGCTCATTTCCCAATGTATTCCATCTGAATTCATCTTCCTTCTTTTTGGAATTCTGTAACGAATCTGGATTCAATTCATCCCGTATTGAAGTTTTCTATTCCTCTTTCACCTTTCCTTCATAGTTATTTACCTTGTTCCTCTAAAACATTCTTCTTGTACCTTTGTCTTTTTAAAAAATCATTTGATTTTAAGATTTCGTTTGAAGTTTTCCTCTTCGGTTGATTTTGTCCTATATTTACGTAGTAAACACTTTTGAAGAGTAGTTACTAGCTTTTAGTTTATCTTTTGAAGATCCTTTGTAAAATTTCTGATTTTCTTTGAACTCCTCGTGTTGAAATCCCTTTTGTCTGTCTGTTCTTACAAAATTTACACTCCAAAACGATCAACTAACCATTTCACACTAATACGAAAGGAAATAACACTAATTTTCTTATACTGAAACTTTACCCGAAAACCAAACCATATAACCATGCTACCATAACCATAATAATTATCATACCATAACCAAACCATACCATAATACCACATCCACACCCAAACTTACTTTTAATCGTATCTAACAAAGAATAAGCAAAATGAGACAAACTTTGCCTTTAGCAGATATAATACTTATAATCTAATTACTGTAAAACTGCTCTGCCAAAAGCTCTCTAACCTTATCACGTAAAAGTATAACCTCCCGTCTCCCTATCACTGTTATTCTGTTGCACCATACTGATAATAATTATTCCCTGTACCTCTTATAAGTATTCTCTCCTAGGTGTACTCTTGTGTACTGTTACCAGCTATTTTGATGTCTTATTATAATATAGCGCACTAGTCTTATATACTTAACCAAAACCCATACTATGTTTACTACAATTCAATGTTTATTACCTTGATTACACATTTGAAGCACAATTTAATGCATGAGGAGCGAAATCAGCTAATTAATTAGTTCAATTGATACCCATTCACCTTTCCTAGTATGTTTGTATTCGTATACGAACGTTTTTTCTTAATGCACACCTACACTGAACACGTGCCCATTGAAATTTACGATTGCGTTACTGTACATAAAATTATTACCATGCAAATGCAACAGCAAAGCAATTTGGCCTTAAAAGCTTCCCTTGTACTATTTTTGCAGCTCGTTTCTAATTCCTTTCTGTATGACAGATAAAAAGTGCAATGTGTATACCTTCACGAGCGTATTTAATAGCAATTAGCAGCACAAATGTATTTACAATCGGAATTTTTCTAAAAAAACATGTAACGTATTTTTAATGCTTGCTGTATTTACGTATTTTCTGTTTGAGAATCTAAAAACGCTCCTAGATTTACCCATATGAAAAGTTTTTATTGTCGAAGCGAAATTCTATAAGCAACTAAGTATATCCTGTACACTTTTGTAGAAAATATTTTTGGAGATGAAAAATGTTATGGTACGATTCTATAACCCGAGAGTCCTTGTCCTTTTATATGGTTAGATGAATGTTACAAGTACATTGCTTACCCAAAGCCGTTTGTTATCAGCCACAGCCTTTACTTACAGCACATTTACATTTTTTACTAGCGCAAAACCTGCAAACTGCATTTTCATTTGGATTTTTCTTCCACTTACAATTACAAATACAATTTACGCTCTGTTTTCTTATCTAATATTGTTACTATATGCCGGATATCTAGCAAGCACTCTAGTTGTAAGCATATTATTATTATAAATACAACGCACATTTGAACTTACTATATTATAAATATCCCATATAATTTTTACTAATAACTTATATAACTTATATAGTAGTCCCTATATATATATACTATAAGAGTAAATTATATTCTGTAATTATTACTTACTTTCCTTGTATACCTGAAACTATATTTTATACTTATACAACACAAGGCACTCGCACTGCACAGCACAATCATTTTCTAATAAGTTACGAGTTAATTTAGTTTTAAACTTAACAGATTACATTTACAATCGTTATCGTAGTACAAGTTTCACTGCACTTTCTGCTGCACGAATATTTTGTACTAGTCACTTCCTATACAAGTATTTGACTACTTTGTGAAGTGCACTATGAGAAATATTTATAAGCTCCAGTGAGAAAGTAGAGAAAGCAGTAGCTGCCAAATTACTCTAATACTAACGTCCTGTCATGCCACTGTTATGTCACTTCATTTCACGCCACGTCATGTCATGTCACTCTCATTGCACAACTGAATTTTGCACTGATTACTTTTCTTCATAAACCAATAACATTTGTCATAATTTGACTACTGATATATATATAAACAGAGTACCAGGGCTCGGCTTTGACTTTCAAACAACTTTCTTCATATTTTATATACTCCAACTTGTGTGTTTGCGATTTAATCTGCACAAAGTGTAAAGTTGCTTTGTTCAATAAATGACTTTCTCTTAACTTTAGCTTTCCACGTGAAATCTTGCCACTGTAAATTTATTTCGTCTCTGTTTGACATTTGCAGATAATATGTTTTCTGGAGTATTACATTTAGGTTTTCTAAGTAAATTATTTTTGGATACAAATGTTAAAAAAAGTACTTAAGCTGATTTTTATGTGTATAAAAGTATATTCTTGTATTATGTAAGGTTTTTCTGTATTTTTTCCTGTTTTTTCCACTTTTATATATGGGGGAAAGTAAAATTTGTGCCCTGGTACTCGTTTATTTTAACCCACAGAACCCTGCACAACTCTTGCACTGCACAAGCATTAAATATTCAACTACTTCTGCACCAGCACTTGTCCTAGTTACTTTTTTACCCTTAATTATTTACAAGTTGAGTTATTGTTTGTTTTCTTTTATATTATACTTATAAAAATGTTTTTCGTGAGCCTTGTTTTATTTGTTTTCGTCCATTGTTCTTTACTATACTTATAAGCTGTATCAATTTCCTCAACTCTTCTTGCCTTTCTCAAATTTAGTAATTTAACAATAACTTAATCCTTACTTGAAAACTTCGCTTTCCCTCTAAATAGTAAAAGTTTTTCTTGAGAAAAATATCACAGTTGCATTTAAAATTTAGTAAAGTTTCGCTTTACATTATTAACTCTTTGACAAATCCTCTTGGAAAAACTGAATTTCACAATTTCACAAGCAATTTTTGATTATTGTAGTTATTAAAATAAAACTACTTTGACACTTTCACTCACCTACCTTTCACTTGTACTTTCACCTGAACTTTCACTTTCTTTGTTTCTATACTTGAACAGTTTATTAAATGGGAAATTAACTTACTTGGAATTTGGGTTGGATATAAAATATATCTTGTATATAATTCATAGCTTTACAAATTTGTTGATTTACTCATTCATTCGTTTGTCTATTTTTTGTGTCTGTCTGACTTGACTACTACTTCTACTACCACTACTACTGAATCTCTCTGACTCAATCTGAATCTCATTTGGGTGACTTGACGTTCTGATTCGAAAAATACCGTTCCCTTCGTTCGTTCATGGCCCGATTTAATAAAATCCAAAAAAATTAACAATAAAACTCACAATTTCAAATAACAAATAAATAAAACGAAATAATCTTCCTCCTCTACAACTCTCTCAGCTCACAGTAAGTGACTAATTGTAATGTAGTCATCTTTATTCTAAATATGTTACATCTTGTCTGCCTACTTAAATTAATATTTACTCATACTGTAGTTTTCCATCTCATCAGCGTCGTCTCTTCCGTGTGTCTATTAGATTTATATTCTCTCTTGTTAGTTAGTACTATTTCTTATTCAAATTTATTCAGGCTCTCGGATTAATTCCATATTGATTACTTAAAAAATATTTCTACTAACAAAAACGTCTAGAAATCTCACAAGGTTTATTTAGTGTTAAGTTTTGCAAGAAAACTGTATAGAATACTGTCGTGTGGCACTGTTTGAACATGTCATATCATGTTTTAATACAAAATTTAACAAATATGTGCCAAAAATGCTCTCCCTTTACACAGGGGCAAAATTTTTGCAAATCTTCTTCTCTGGTACTCTTACCATTACAGTTAGGTACTATAGACTCAAGAATTCGGTTATTTAAACCTGTATAAATCTAAACCTATTTTATATACTGGCGTGTGGTAACTATATTGTCGTTCTTTGTCCAAAGTGTGCAGTGCCTTATGTTCTAATTGTGTTGTAGTGATGTAGTGTTGTATGGGATTGAATCTTCTTTGTAGAGAATGTTGATAAATCAAAATCGTAGTTCCTCTATTCGAAATAGTCAATCATTACCATACAAAAGAAAAATATTCATTGCAAAGGATTTCCTATATAAGCAAGTCCCTGTTGTAAACGCTGGTTCTTTCTTAGTTTATAGTAGTGTGCAAAAGTAGTGACAGTAATTAGTTCATTGCATCTCTATATAATTAAATTAGTCATTAGGAGCTTTATAAAAATATTAGTACATCCTGCCTCTCAAATTCTAATTGGAGAAATTTTAAGGATTATTCGTGTACTAAGTCAATTAGTATACTTATTTTTAAGTATGAGAAACCAGAATGAATTAGAAATTTGCAAAGTCCTTGGAAAAATGTAATGAGTTATTCATTAAGTGTTTTTGATTTATTATTATTAGCACTTCATACTAAGACATTGGCAATATATATTACCTCTATATAGTTATTTCTTCGTATAATGTGGGATTAAACAATATGCTTTATTATTCAGTATGTATAGCAAAATTAGTAATTTTGACAGAAGAATTGCTACTGCGGATAAAATTAAAGACTAAGTTGGTAGAGCGCGATTGTAGGCGCTAGTATAGCTGTTGTAAATATTATTACTAGTGTTAGGACTAGGAATCTTTCGCTGCTTTGCTTGAGTCTCCGTTTTCTTGTGGAATTTTTTATTTCTTCGTGAAATTGCATGCCCTGTGTGCGTCTTCGATCTATATTGTATATAATCCATGTGTTAAGTAATTTATAAGTAACTAAATTACAGTACCTACCATCTTGAATTAATTACTACTATGTATAAAATCTTAATTTTTACTAATAGGTAGAGAAAGATCTCTTGTCTTAAACTCTTGTTGCTTAGTTGACTTATTTACTTAACTATTTACTATCTCTGAGTAATTGTGCATTAATTTGTGCTAAACTGTGACGTGTGTGTCTACTGTTCGACTACATTACTATAAATTGTAAAAACTACTAATCCTTTGAGCCTTTCTCTCCTATTTTCACCACCACATGACTACTAACCCTTGAATCAAAGTTTTATCCAGTCCGTGTATGAAAATGCTTTCGTGAATGTTAACTATAGTCCCTGGAGAGCCGCAGAATGTCAGTGCCGTGGCATTGAACTCTACAGCCATCACAATCCGCTGGGAACCGCCTATAGACAAGCACGGAGTGATTCGGGGATATCAGATTCACGTCCAGGAGATTGCCGAGGATGGGGAGAGTATGCTCAATAATCCCATGAGACACGACATCATTGAAGGCACAGCCAGGTCTTTCAACGCAAGTGAACTCCAACCTGACACAATGTACACTGTCCAGGTTGCGGCCTTGACAAGAAAAGGAGATGGACTCAGGTCAAAGAAAATTAATGTAAGAACTCCGGGAGGAGTTCCTTCACGACCTGATTTGACATTAAAGTAAGATAAGCTTGTTCATGCTTTCAAATATATTTAAATTCCGATTTTGAGGGCATTTACTTTACTGCCGAACCTACTTAAACCACTTTAATTAATTTGTATTTTTTCGAAATATTTTTTCGTCAGGGTTTTAAACGTGGAGAGCGTAACGGTGGATTTAGAGTGGAACACCCCAAGTCAAACATTTGGGGAACTACAAGGTTACAGATTGAAATATGGGCCAAAAACCGGACACTTAGAAGAGATAATTCTCGAAGGGTCCAAAATATTGCATCATAAAATTCAAAAATTGGGTTAGCATTTTTTCTTAAGAATTTGTGTCGTATATTTAGTACTTCAGCTAATTTCTATACATGATTTCTGTTACAGAACGAGGTATTGAGTATGAATTCCGAGTAGCAGCTAGCAATCACATTGGCTACGGGCAAGAAGCAGTAAAGTATTACACGACACCTGAAGGAGCTCCTACAGGCACTCCAACAAATATTTCTTACCGGTTTCAGACAGCAGATGTTGTCGCTATCACTTGGGAACCACCAGTACCTGAACAAAGAAACGGGCAGATTTTAAAGTATCAAGTAATCTTCCACCGTAAACAAGGCGTTTCGACAGAAAGAAATGTTACAGTGACAAAGGTTAGAAGGCAACAAGCATTTTGACGTATGGCGGGTATAATTTACCGAAAAAGGTTTTTTATGGCTTAATACTTTTTATTTGGTGCAATTTCAGGCTGTCTTTGCTGCGCTAGAGGAAAACACTGAATATTTAGTTCAAGTGAGTGCGTCTACAAGTCAAGGACGAGGACCATTTAGTGAACGTTATGTAATAAAAACAGAACGGGAAATGATACGACCTCCTACTAACGTCCAAGCCATGGCCACGTCGGATTCTACCGCAGAAGTTTGGTGGGAAGGTGTACCGGCTCGAGGAAGATTAACGGGATATCAAATATTTTATACCACGACTGCGGTAGAGGATCTGGATAGTTGGCAAACTATTTCCGTGCCCGTTACAACTTCAGCCGATCTAATGAATCTTGAAAAGAATTCCCAATATGCTGTTGCTGTGTGTGCGAAAACTAAAACGGGACTCGGAAGATTATCCCAGTTTGTTGACAGCGTGAAGATTAAACCAGAAGACGTTCCTTTACAATTAACAGCCGAAGATTTAAGTACTCACAGCATGACTCTCAAGTGGGCCAGACCTGTGCGGCTCAACCCAGTCGAATATAAAGTGCGACTTTCTACAATTATCCAAATAAAAAAGAACGAGTTAACGTTAAAAATGAATGATTAAAAAGGAATTTGTTGCTAATTGAAATTGTTTAATTTTCAGATCACTTATGACGCTTTCAAAGAATTCGTTGATTCAGACGGAATGACCCAATCACAAATATTCAAGCCTAAAGAAATTAAAGTGTCCCCTGATAAGGAATATCTCACTGTAAATGAATTGTCTCCATTTACAACGTACAATGTAAATGTAACCGCTGTCCCGTCTGACCATGGCTACCGTCCACCTGCCAAAATTACAGTAACGACTCATATGGCAGCTCCTCAACCGATGGTAAAACCCGATGCTTGCTTTCAAGGCGGAAAAATCAGTTTGTTTCTCCCACAAGCTTCTGAAGAATACGGACCCATCTCCCATTACTACCTTATCGTTGTTCCCGACTCAAGAAAACTGGCAAACAAAATTCCTGATCAGTTTCTCACAGACAATGTTCGTAAAAATAATTCTGTATCCATCTTAACCTTTGACTTTCTAATTTTTGAAAAAACATGTAAATAAAAATGACGGATTTTGTGTATTTCACAGATGGCTTCGATTAATGGAGTCCCAACGAAGGTTACAATTGTTGGTTCCTCTTATGTTAACGATGAGGATGTAGATGACGAAGAAACTATCCACTTTCCCTACATCGCTGCCAGATTTCTACCCCGGGCCATTCCTCGTAATTTCCAATTAGGCGATGGAGAAATGTACAATAGTTATATGAATAAGGTGTTGGACAAAGGTGTTCGCTACAAGATATTCTTACGAGCTATAGTCGATACTCCTCAAAAGGTAAAAGTATGGAACCTATACAATGGTGTACAAATACAAGGAATCCTAAAATATATTCTTATATGAAACGTGAATTGAATGTGTTTTATAAGTACTAGGTAAGCGTTTGCCCATAATGTAATTACGATTTTATTGTTTACAGCATTTGTACACATCCAGTCCATTTTCGGATCTGATTTCTCTGAACATGCCCGAAGCACATTCTTGTGAACCCCCAAGTCGACCTACAAACGATTTGCGTCAAAATCCTAACGTGACTATCCGTACGAGTGCAAATGAGCATGGAATGTTGTGGGTTGTTGCTCCTGTGATTGCAGTTATCCTGGCCGCCTGTTGTATGCTCATGTGCTTTCTCTTCAAAAGGTTAGCCCTATGGTAATATGAAACACCTTGATATTTTTACAATCACTCACTAAGTGTCGTGTCGTATTCATGTCGTCTCGTATGTCTCTTTCCGCTATCACTTTAACTCTTCAAGATCTCATTTCATGTTATGAGTATATTTTTCTTAATTACTTGTACAAATATTTACCTTGCACATTTCTATGTAACAACTTTCACCCTTTCATTTGCAATTGCGACCTATTAATCTTTCAAATGTGTTTTATTCGTGGATGTTTGTAAAAAAGCTGTTTGTTGTTACATTCAAATGGATTTTCTTCCGTATTATTCTACAGTCTATACACATGCACTTCCAGAATAGTACACTGATAATACACAACCATCTTTTGCTTGATTATTTTATTTTACATGAAAGCCACAAAAGTTTGAGATCGATCCTAGCGATCGATTCTTTCCTCGATAAATAATTGATTTGAAAGAATTCTCTTGAAGTCGTTTCCTGCCTTATAACTTGTGAAAGTAAATTCTGTTAGACAGGTTTCTTTTCTTTGTGGAGGAAGCACGTAACATAATGTGCTGTTACTTACTGCCTTACTGGAGCATTTACCTCTCCAACAGAATCAAATTATAAGCCTTAATAATGTGTTTCTCTTTTTGGCTTCATGTGTTACTCACTCACGGTTTCACTTTCCTATCGTTTCGTGTCCTTTATTCTTTTACGTCTCATCTCTTCTCTCGTACATACATTCACTTTCTCTTATGTCATGCATGACTCTGACGGGCTACTTGTATGCAATCCCACTAACTGTTAGAAAGTTATATGTTAAACCACAATAACAGTCGCACTTCCATCAAGATTACATGCACACATAGACACACATGAGCCGGGACAACATTATTACACATTTAAACTTAACCCTGGGAGAAACTCCTTTCGTAACGTAATATGTAAAGTTAGCATGTTTCTGTGGAATTTCTTTCGTTCTTCAATATCTCTCTTTCTTTCCTTCCTGTCGTACTATTGCCTGACTTTTGGCTTCAATGTTCTCTAAAAACAGTAGTTTCAGTCTGTGTCCTATAATTTACAAAGTTAAAATTACATTTCTATTGCTTTCTTCTTCCAGGAGGCGGGTATCCCATAAGCAAGTCGACCAATCCGGTGTGCTCAAACCATTGATGGCTACAGACGGACCTGACGGACCGATGCCAACGGGTTACATCACTTCCAGTCTTGGAATGCACACAATCGGTTCTGATGGAATAACTTGCACGGAGGCTCCCACAGACCCTGTAGAAATGAGAAGACTTAATTTCAAGAGTCCTGCGATGATCCAACATCCACCCATCATTATTGCAGACCTTGGTGCACACATCGACCGACTCAAATCCAACGACAATCATTTGTTCTCCCAAGAGTATGAAAGTATTGACCCTGGTCAACAGTTTACATGGGAAAGCTCCAACTTGGAAATCAACAAAACCAAAAATCGCTATGCGAATGTCGTTGCTTACGATCATTCCAGAGTCGTTCTTCAACCCATTGATGGAATTCCAGGAACGGATTATATCAATGCTAACTATTGCGATGGATATAGAAGACAGAATGCGTTTATTGCTACTCAGGTATACAAAGAAATCACGTTTAAGCTGTAAAATAGCTGAAGCTAATATGAAAATTACTTTCATATAAATATTATAATATGTAAACGATTTTGTTCTTTTTTCAGGGCCCGCTTCCGGAAACTTTTGCCGATTTTTGGAGAATGTGTTGGGAAGTAAATACTGCAACTGTGGTTATGATGACTCGGTTGGAAGAACGCACACGAGTTAAATGTGATCAGTATTGGCCTTCTAGAGGATCGGAAACTTATGGAGATATAACTGTAACGTTACGTGAAGTGCAGGAACTGTCAACCTACTGTATACGAAGCTTTCTTGTTCGAAAAACAGCTGTAAGAAATTAATTATTTCCTTTAACAAAGTTCTATTAAATAATCTGTTTCCAAATGCAATACACTGCTATTATTTGTTATTGCAACTTTTATAACATTAATATCTACAATTGTTATATGATTAAAGTATAAATTTTCCTTTTATCAATTTTAGCCTGGAATGCAACAGACTCGTGAAATCAAACAATTGCAATTTACTGCTTGGCCTGATCATGGTGTTCCTGACCATCCGGCTCCGTTTTTAATGTTTTTGCGTCGAGTGAAAGCTCTTAATCCCCCAGATTGTGGACCGATGATTGTACACTGCAGTGCTGGTGTTGGACGAACGGGGTGCTTTATTGTCATTGACTCAATGTTAGAAAGGATGAAATTTGACAATACCGTGGATATATACGGACATGTGACTTGTTTAAGGGCACAAAGGAATTACATGGTACTTGGAAAATTGCCTCAGTCTGAAAATTAAAATGTGCTGTGTATAAAAGTGAAAAATTTAAAATATATTGATATTTATGATTCTTTTTCATTTTCTAAAGGTTCAAACTGAGGACCAATACATATTTATTCATGACGCCATCCTTGAGGCAGTGATTTGTGGAAATACGGAAATCCCTGCTGATAAGCTTCAAGCGCACTTAGAAATGCTGACGACACTTCATCCAGGAGAGACTTACAGTGGCTTAGATATTGAATATAAGGTAGGACAGAATATTAGATTTTATTACTATGTGAATGTGTTGGTATGAAATGTATTACCTAAATGAATAATACGATATTTAAGTGTATGTGTGTATTAAGTAAGGACATGTAAATTAATATTGCATTTTCCATTCTAACTTTGAGCTATTACAGAAACTCTCCAACATGAAGGTCGACCCGAATCGTTTTCTGAGTGCCAATTTACCCCCCAACCAAAGAAAAAATCGCCTTGTGAATATCCTGCCATTTGAGGCTACAAGAGTTTGTCTCCAACCTGTACGAGGAGTTGAAGGCTCCGATTATATCAATGCATCTTTTATTGATGGTTATAAAGACAGGTGAGTTCTTGTTAAGGATGGTTAGGAAATTTTAATATCGTTTATATGAGCAGTTATGTTGTATTTGCGCGTAATTTTTGTGTGTTTTCTCTTTTTATGTTCAACCGTCACGTTTTTCCTTGATACTTTTACTTGCGGTATACTGGACGGACAGATGTACTTATATCGCCACCCAGGGTCCGCTTCCAGATACAGTGGACGACTTTTGGCGTATGTTATGGGAACATAATTCTACAATTGTCGTTATGTTGACAAAATTAAGAGAAATGGGAAAAGTGAGACTTCTTTTTTATTCTTCCTTATACTACAACACATTACAGCTATAGATGTCAAATATTTAAATGTTACTTTTTTGTGCGTTTAGGAAAAGTGTTGTCATTATTGGCCTAATGACAGATCCCAACGTTACCACTGCTTTGTAGTAGATCCAATTGCGGAATATAATTTATCTCAATACACGCTTAGGGAATTTAAAGTAAGAATCGGTTTTTCAAACTAAAGAATATTTATACTCTAGTTAATGATTTGCAACAGCGAGAATACTGATGTTGTGGCTGATTGATTACTTTCAGATTACGGACGCAAGAGATGGACAGTCAAGAACTATTCGACAATTCCAATTTGCAGAGTGGCCTGAACAAGGTGTTCCAAAATCTGCGGAGGGTTTTATTGATTTTATTGGACAGGTTCATAAGACGAAAGAACAATTTGGCCAGGAAGGTCCTATCACGGTGCATTGTAGTGCCGGTGTTGGTCGAACTGGAGTCTTTATCGCTCTCAGTGTAGTTCTTGCCAGAATTCAGAGTGAAGATGTCGTAGACCTTTTCCAAACTGTGAGAATTTTAAGAACACAACGGCCTGGAATGGTTCAATCTGAGGTACCCGTTGCATACTACATTTCAACCAATGCCTTACTATATTCAAATTAAGTGAATTTACTAATATGTAGTGTCTTTATTTACAGGATCAGTATGAATTCTGTTACAAGGCAGCGTTGGAATACTTGGCTTACGACCAATACACTTAAAAACGTCTTTTAGGTCATCCCATCCATAATCTTCGCCTTTAATAATAAAATAGTGACACATCCTTCTTTCTAAAAAACAATACATTGACGCATACATAAGAGAACTACGGCTTTCAAATGACTTCAGCGCAAAAACGATAAAGAAGAAATCAAGAATAAGAATTCGTGCAATGAGAAAACTTCAGAAATCTACATGTTGTTTGAAAGCCCTGAAAAATGTCAAACACACAATAATAAATCGTATATTTTTGACAAGACTGATCCAACTTTTGAAAGCTATAACGTTAAGATAATAAAAAATGTAAACCACTGAATGCGTTCAAGTAAACCTTTCCGTTGGTACGTATAAGTATGCACAGTAGTAATATATTTACATGTCATGTTACAAGTGAGATAATTGAAATTGAGCTCGTTTCTTTGTGTTTCCTTGTGCTATACAGTATAGTGAAATATTATTGTTCGTGTGCATTCGTAATACATTGTTTGAATGTTGTTGTAAAATAAGTAGTAGATTTATGAATGCTGACAAACACAATTTTTTATTTGAATGTTGTGGTTAATGTGCTTGTAGATAAAACGTAAAAGTTTTTACTGTCATTTATGCTCATGAACATGAAATATTATGTGCATTTTGACATGAGAACTTAAATCTATAACTGCTACACAAGAAATGCAACAAGAAATCCTACATTACAGCCGGATTGGTTTAATTGTCAAACTTAAAAAGTTGTAAATGTTTTCAATGACATTACCACATACATACTGCTGCAGTCAACCAAACTTACTAAAACCCATACAATGCAAACAAGCACAAAGCTATGTGAGTGCTGATACTTTATTCCTTGTGAGTTTATATGTGTATCTTAAAAACTAAACCCTGTGTACTATGTAAGTGTGTACTGTACATTCTCTCTGTGTATAATACGTGGTTCTTTCTTGCGATATTTATGGTGTTGTATAATATTGTATATAAAAATAATTGTTACGCAAACGTACAATAACAATAATAAAATAGCAGTAGTTATATAAATTCTAGATAGAGTAGGAAATAGTAGAAGTTTGTATATAATTATTAAAACAAAGTACTAGCAGAAGTGTGTAGATGTAAAAGTGACTATACTATTCTATAGCGTATGAGACTTGATAATACCTATGATCTCTTTTCCTATCTGTATTCTGTCGGATAGCCTCGTTCTTATATAATGTACTATTATGTATGTTATTAATAATCTAAGTTGGTACATGTACGCAAACTTAACTTAACGTGTCCACATTATTAGCTCAACAAAGGTAAAAATTACATATGCCTATATGAAGGTGTAGTCTTTTCATGGATAAATTATTTAGACAATGGTTTGTATGCAGTACCCATATAATATTTTACTCTCTACTTTTATTTTCCATGCAACTACTATAATGATAATGTAATATATACAGTGTACAAATTAGTTACCCAGATAAAAGTAGCTAATAATTAGAAACAAGAAATAAATTGCAGCTATAAATTATTAGGGTAGAACTAATGAAGACTATAAAATGGTAGCTATACATATTATAGTGTGTAGTTAAATAAAATTGGAGCCTATATAATTTGTTTGTAAACTACTATTATACTGTCCTAATACTTTAACAGATGGTTAAAATAATTCTATATAATGTAACTCATGTAATAACAGTACTCTATATGGGATTCTCCCGATTTTTCATGACCAGACAATAATCGGTTTTACTTATACATTTGAAGATTCAGAGGTAATGCTATATTAATATACATACGGTGTGTACTAATCGTATAAGCTATACTTATTACATTACTACTACTATACTATACATGAAAAAGATTATATTACGAGTCATAATTAACTTTAATGCATGACCTTTGTAAAAGTATACAGATAATTGTAATTTTAATGTGGCTAGTTTAAGTTAAAGGCTGTACCTTTTCGATTTTAACGTATGGAAAGCTCATTGTTGTTGAAATATTCATATAACTATTTTCTAAGGGAAAAATTAATTCTTTTAGTTATTAGAATGTTTTAGAATTATATTAATCTCCTACTTGTTTTAGTGTGTGTTGTGTTAATCACATTACATTTGTGTTATTTAACAGAAAAACTAACGGACAGTATTGCTAACTAATGCGTAAAAAATGTGTAGTCCTACTATTATCATAATAATGTTGTGAAATGTAAATAATAGACTTATCTCAATAATTTCTTCTTTGTTACTGAGACGCATCACGCAACGCATAGTGTATTGGATTGTGTAAGTGTAGGAGGGGTGCAATTTCCTTTTATGATACTTTATGATATGATAATTGCCAATATGCGTTTGTATTTAAATCTTATACTAAATCGTTAAATTGCAATTTTAATGTTTTTAAAACATTTTAATATGCAAAACTCACTTGTGAGATTTTGTTCGCAACAATACTGTTGTATACAATGGATAAAGAGAAATTGCAGCATTATAATCTTTTTTGGGGGAAACCATAACAGTTATCATTACATTGTGATGCTCTTTTTAATAATTAACTAATTATTTAATTAATACAAACTTGCTAAGTGTATTTATGTTATAATCTTTGTACTTTTTCACAAAACAGAAGTGACAAAACATATATTATTATAAAATACTAACATATACCTATGTACATATTTTATTTCACTTATAGTGTTAGATTATGTTTAATAATATTTTTCACCCTAAACTCTAAAAGCTATAAGCTCTCTTAGTTGGTTGGAAGGTAGGTTGTGTTATAGTTTACTGAAGGAGACACATTATTTGTGTCCTATGTATAAGGTGACGGCATTTTGAATTTGACTTCATTTTAAAATGTAATCTCTTATTAATGAACAAAAGATGCAATGTTATGACCGTTATATAATCCATAGACGCTGAGAGAAGTGTGTAGGTTAGGCAATAAAATGATAATTATAAGTAGATTCTTCAAATTGTAAACTTTGTACAGACACGAGACAAATAATAATATGTATTATTATATAGTGACGGGGATAATTACAACAGTTTGATTTGGAAAAATGTGTTTTGTGTGTGAGTATCGGTAAAAGTGAGAGAAGCTCTGTCTTTGTAATATCTCATCTCTGTTTTGGTAAAGCACGTTGAATAATAATTCCTATATACTAAACGTATTAAATGACATGAGGAATATATACGTGTACTTTTAATTCTATAAAGCAGTTTGTGGTATTTACAGCTATATTTCTACTGGTAAATGTGACTCGTTCGTAATAATACCCATATGTATGTGCAGTATAAGTAGAAATATGATGCAAATGGTTTTAATTTATTGCTTGAGAATATTAACATTGGAATATTTGGCTGATTATGCGATTTGAGGTTAAATATATATTAAGCGTAACAGATTGGTTGGAATGATTGGTTAAAAACAGCATAGTTTTGTAATGTACACTGCTATGCATACAGTTTCCCTAAATCTGTGGTAGATGTTAATTTTTGTCTGTTATATAAAACTGAGACGCTTCTCGTAACGGTCGAATGAAAAGCAGCCTCCGATTTTCTTAAATAATTATTTGTAACTGTATGTAAACGGAAAGTTTTCTTATTGCTGTTAAAACTAAAACCAACTAAAACTGTTACTCTGCTGTCCAATCAAACTGAAGGCATTTAAATTTAATGGTCTATGCATACTAATGCTGTAATTACCCGTATAGAAGTGTAAATGTAATCTGTCACTTATAATATAAGGAATTATTTGGTTCTCTCTTAATTTTTGTATAGATCATACACACTACTGCTATATTTTCAGATATTTTGTATCCCACTATACTCTATATACCCGAATTTATAAGAATAGAAATTCCATTTGCTATAAAAACACATTCTGCCAAGCATTGAATGAATCTACATGCATGTTTTTGCGTTTGTATGTAAAATGTTTAATGTGAAACGAGTAATATGTGTATGTGAAGTAAGTGTAAAAGAATGTGTAATGTCCTGTGTACCTAAACCTCCCGTAAATTGTAGCAGCTCTATACTATTCTATACTAAACTAGAAGTTTAAACTGTGAAAATGGAAACGTACATATACATATATCATTAATACTACTTAAATATAAACATAAAATAATTATAATATTATGTGAATTTAAATTCGGAGATTATCATCCAAATCCATGTACATACCTACGTAAATGGCTTTCCTTTTACAAAGCTGTAGGTAAAATACAAATATGATATATAACTACTATAATTAACACATTATTAACATTCTCATTTATGACATAGTGGAAACGAAAATACTATTTGCCATAATATTAGTATAGAAACAGGAGCAGCGTACGTACGTCTTGTCGAATCCTATAATTATCATCATTATCATCGCATAATATCAACCTCAATTTTTCAGTTAGAAAAACAAGAGTTTTTATGTCCTAATAATCTATACATATATACCTAAAACTAGATTGTGCGTCTATATGTGTTGTGTCTGTACAGATTATTAATTATACCTACAGAATGTTTACTATTAAATGTGTATGTAATGTACTATTATCAAATCATAGCAAAAAATGTGTATATAAATGCTAAGGAAGTAACTATACAACTTATGTGGCTAACTAAGTACAGTAATATTATATGATAATAAAATGTCATATCACGTTTTTACGTCTAAAACCACCTTCCTGCATGTAAACCGGATTTCATTTAAACAATTCAACCTAAGCAGCATAATTATCTCTAGCATTCCACTTTTTAAACATTTAAAATGCAATTCTAATGGTTCATACTCCATATGATTAGTATTTATCCAATAAGTTCTCGCATAAAGCCATTGCATTCATTCTTGCCCTGTTTTTGACTTATTGTAGCTGTACTGACAAAATTCTCAAACAATTCGAAATGAAGTATGCAAATTATAAATATGCAAATTAGGCATTTGAAATATTAGTCAGATCGTCTTATCATCGTATCTTATCATCCTAATTAGTTAAAATGCCATGATTCGTTTCAATTTCGTATTATAAACTCCGTTTAGGATTTTTGGAATGCGCATACCAAAAGCACAGCACAGAAGAGAGTCACTTGCATTGTTTAACGTAGACCCTGCCCGTTGTGGATTTCCAACCAATGCAAATGCAGCGAAGACGACGGAATCAAATGCCTCGAGTTTCATTTCGTTTCGTGTTGTTTTGTGAGAGCAGCTACAAATTCGGTACGAATCTTCTTCGTTTTGTGTTCAGCTTCAGAGAGCTCAATTGTTGGTTGGTGTTCGTCGGGTGAGCATTGTAGTGCGGTTCGTCTTCCATAAAAAGTAGAATTTTTGTAGTTTTTCATTTTGATTTTGATTTTAGAATCGACTGACAGTTTAGTTTAGTTTTTTTAGTCTTCAGTCATCAGTTTCCGAGTGACGAGTCTTGTATTCCACATTTTGGTCCGGATTGTCAATTTCTGCTTCGTCAAATAAAGGTAAGGGCTATTATTTCTGTTAGTTGTTAGTTTTTGCGAATTTTGTGAATTACATTCCAATTCATTCCGGGGTTATCGATGATCGATTTTAATAAATATTTATTTGTAATATAGTACACCTGCTGCACTTTCGCTCAATCATCACCAGCAGTCGTCGTCTTGTTGTACCGATAAAAAGACAATGGATTTAGGAACTTTAAAAATGGTAAGTTATTATAATCACGAATTATTTCATTGTTCATAATATTGTTTTATTTAAACTAACAGCGCTATTGTAGTATTAATATTAGTACTCTTAAGCATTGGCTGATAAAGAAAGGAAAAGTATGTTAATTAAAAATATATATTTTCTTCTTCAAATAGATGGAGGCCGTTTTCAAAGAGTATCGTACTCTTGATTGCAGTTGCTGCAATGAGATGCTTGGATATATGCACCGAAAATCTGGCACTTTATATTGCTCTGGTTCTTGTTTGACTGAAGGACAGACGAACAATTCATGTTCTATGCCAACGGTGCCTAGTAGTCAATTGACTCCTCAGCAGATACAGAAGGTTGTCAGTCACATCCCGGATACAGAAATAAATGGATTTAAGGATGAAAGGCGAGCTCATGTTAAGGTACTTGTTATTCCAGTTACTTTTGTTTGTTTGCCGTTTTTTCTAGGTAGAAATAAATTACAATTGTTAAGTAATTGTTAAAATATAAGATCTCTTTTATTTCAGAGTGTGGCTGAAGATAGAGTTGATGGGAGCGCTCGTTTTTCCAAACCTATTTCGCAATCCGCTGAATCTGAAGTTAAGACTGCTCCACAAAAAAGTGTACATCCTGACCCTGAGCCACCAAAGCCAGTACGCCCTGAACCACCATTTACAAAGAAGCCAGCAAAAACAATGGTCGCTCCCGAAGAAAATCCCTTTAAAAAATCCCAAGATGCGAATAAGATAGCTCCTAAAAGTATGGTTGCTGACGTCAAAACACCTCGACCAGCCGTGACTCAAATGGAACCGGAAGAGAATCCTTTCAAGAAAGCTCAACCAACTACGACCTCCAAGATATCTTCACGTCCTCCAGCAGACGAAGGGGATTTGGAACAAAATCCGTTTAAAAAATCTCAAGCACCAAAAAATATGGTTGCCGAAGTTTCCGGTGTCTCCAAAACACCGAGACCAACCGTGGCTGAAACTGTACCAGAGGAAAATCCGTTCAAGAAGGCGCAAACAACTACGGCCTCCAAGAAGCCTTCACGCCCCACAGTAGACTTGGACGATGTGGAAGAAAATCCATTTGTTAGTTCCTCCAAAGCCAGAAAACCGGAACCGAAGAAAGAAAGCGTTCGCGAAATTGAGATTGTTCTCAATCCTATCGCTACAAGACTCCGGTCTGCTCTTCCATGGGCCCCAGATGCAGATAAGCATTTAGATCTGATTTTATTAGTAAGACTCTAATATAACATCAACAAATAACAATTAATTTGTAAAATAATAGTATTCAATTGAATTGGTGTTACATTGATCGATTAATTGATTATTATGTTGTATTTTATTTATAGGGAGGAAAGTCCAACGACAACGGGCCATCCGATTTCTGTTTTCAGAGCGTAGGAATGGCAGCTAAGGCACTGGCCTTGCAGAAAGACATAGAGACTTTTTCAAGAACAGCAACAGCTATTCCATTGAAACGTTTAGAGTTGGGAACTTTAGTATTCGCACCTTTTTGTGGTTAGTATAAACAATGCACTCATCAGTGTACAGGTACTAATCAAATTTAACTGTATCTAATTTTTTTCATAACATATGCTTTTAGGGGAAACGTTTCGGGGAGAAATTATCGGAATCGTTTCGAAAGAAACGGCGGAAGTGTATTTTGTTGATTACGGAAACACCCAGGAGCTCTCCATTAAAGAAATCTCCAAGCTGCCCAAGGAATTTCAGGACATTCCTCGTCTTTGTTTCCACTGCCAGTGGGACTTATGGCTGACAAGAGATAACAAGGCAGCCGTGGAGGATGCTGTTACTGCCCGTTATCATTCCACAGAAGCCAAAGGCCTTATGCCTTTAAGAAAGGTTTGTCAACCATTTAGAATTTATTAAACATTATCAATTAACATATCTCAGTTTTCATCATTTAAACTGACGTAACGTTAAATTTTCTTTGAACAGTTGTGTGATGGTCAATACTTGGTCGCAATTGGGACACCCGTTCAAAACGTCAACTTCACTGTGAAGGAATGTCCAAAGTTTGATAAAGTAGCTGTGGGTGGGCCTGAAGAGGTGGAGGAAAAAGAAGCTCCTAAACCTCAACCACCAAAACCTAAAGTGCTTAGAAAAAAATACTGGTTCAAAGACTGTGCTTACTCACCTTCATTGGTGGATGGGTGTCTTGTGAAGGTAATGAAAATATGCTTTCATTTTAAAGAGAAAAGAAAAATAGTTATTATTTTCAATCCATTTTTACATCAATTGAACATTGAAATAGCTGGCGTACGTTTGGGGCTTCACAAAATTCATGGCGGTTAGCGTTGACGATGAGACTCCTCTCAATGAAGTGCAAGCTCTAGTTCTCAAATGCGCAGCGGATCCAAAAAATCAACTTAAGGAACGTCCTGATGTCCAAGAAGTTGTGTTAGCGCCCTACCAAGGGGACTACTACAGAGCTCGGGTAGTAGAATTGCCAGAGGACCCCAATACTGTGAAGGTCTTGTTTTTCGATTACGGGGATCAGGATATTGTCAAAGTGACAGATCTTTTTCAACCATCGATGGAGATTATCCAAGTAAGTCCATCCGGCCATTTACTGCAAAACTTTAATCATTATATGCTACGGGTATTAATTTTTTACTAATTAATTGTTTCAATTTATCTAATAGCACCCAGTGTACGCGATGAATGTAGATCTGCATGGTTTGAAAAACGAGACGACCCGACCAAAATTAAGTGCCCATGTAAATGAAGTTCTAGGTTTACCTCTCCAGCTGCAAATCATGAAGAAGCCGGATCTCGACGATCCAAATTCAGATCATGTTTTCGATGTTACTTTGTGGAACGAAGATACCAGCTTAAACAAGCTTATGAAACAAGCATTCGAAACCGCTAAGGGTAATTGAATATTCGAGTATTTAACTTAAGTTTCTTTCTTTGAAACCTCTTCAACTACTGATGATACTTGTATAGACAAGGATCAAATATGATTTAGTTAGTTAATTAAGTTTTTGGTGAATGAAATTGACATGATATTATGTTATTATAGCCAAGAATAGCAATTTAATGTGTGAGCAATGATTAGAGTAAGAGTGTACTACTATTGAACCTGATTTGACGTTAAACATATGACAGAAATATAATTGTAGATTTAAATATGAAAGCGTTGAATATTTGAGAATTGATTTTTGTTAAGGTTTATATTTTATGCTTTTTGACAAGCTACTGAGATAGTTATATACTGAATAAATTGTACCGAGAGCAATACTTATGTGATTAATTTAATTAATAAAGAGAAGAAAAACAATATTATCAGCTGGATTGGATTGTGTTTTCTTATTTTCATCATCTGACACTTCTGTATTGTTTTATTACAGAGCATAAAATGAGCACAGCAGATGCAGAAACGAAATATTATAGTTATCTTGATAGCCTTGCGATGAGCGACGAATATTGCCGTTCTACACTAGAAACTTTTAAGGAATCCCAGACTTCATTAATGATCGAAAAAGCTATTAAGGATAATGTTCCTCTTACATACGAATGGAGTTCTCTGGACACGCAATTTGATTATTTTTTGGATGATTTGCCATTTCAATCTTTGAAAGGAGACGTTAATGTCAAAGTTGTGAAATATAGACGGCTAGATGCAATCACAGTTCTTCCTTTGGGGGAAAAGTATGACCGAATGAAAGATTCAGTGTCAGAAGATATTGCAGAGTACATTTCTACCGTAGATTGGGACCGAGATTTCGTTCCTCAGAAGAAGCAGGTAAAAGATTAAAAATAGAAAAGCGGTATAAACTTTTATACGCATATGTAAGAACTTTCAAAGTATTTTCATAACATTATATCAAGGTTTGTCTCGTGAAGATGCCAACGCTAGCTAACTGTAAAGAATATTACACGAAAGTTATGGGAATTAAAAAGTACCAACGTAATCAGAGAAAACTTTCTTATCCTGAATTACATCTGGTATATGTACACATTTGTAAGTTATCTGTAATAGTAAATTCGTAAAGTTCGTAGAATCAAAATACTGTTTTCCACATTTTCAGGCTGGAAAGTGGTTCCGAGGATTGTATGTGTGTCGTTTTGGAGAATATTGGATGTAAGTGTTTATCTACCATGCAGTGCGAAATAAGATAATCATGAATCATGACTTAAATTTATAAATAAATTACAATGATTATTAATATAGTAATTATGGACACGTTTAATTTTTCCAGGGTCAATCTTTTCGACGTAGGACTAGAGTTACCGGTTCCAAAAAGGAGTGTTTATAAATCTCCATTATGGTTTGTCATTGCTCCTATGCAATGCTCAACATTGGTCATACTATGGTTGGGTAAGTGAAGACTTTTATGGGAACACAATAACATGTTTTATGTTAATAATTAAAAATTGGCCAATTTATTTTATTTTAGAGCTTGCCCAACTAACCAGATTAATGGAACTAGCGATTAATACTTTCCTTATCGAAGGGACTATTTTGAAAGTGAAAGTAGTGACGGAATATGATGACTTAACAATGGCACGTCTGTTATACCCGCCTGAAAAGACGGTAATTGCTTTTCTCTTTCAATTTTGAAATGGAATTGTTTTATTTGGTATGTATTTGTAGCTTAATTTTCATGTATTATGTAACAGATGTCATAATTTATTTTTAGGTGATTGAAACTGCACTATTACGTTATCAAGCCCAAGAGGTAAGAGAACTGAAAGAAAAAGACAAATCCAAAAATGTAGACCTTGCCAAGTGGTTTACTAATCCAGTAACTAAAACGTTGGAGCCTCCTGGTTTAGCCCCGACAAGATTTCATATTAATTTAGAATCTTCAGATGATGAGTTCGAAGAGTTGGTGGAGCAAAATCAAGGTTTTAATAAATGGACAAAAATTCAAGAACAAGTTAAATTGAGGAATAGTCGCTTTCAAGAATCGCTTTATCGCCATGTGGCTGATGTGACAAACTCATTGGTACGGACTTGATCTGACACATCGTTTTACAATAATTAATTCTAATTGACTAATGAATTGATTGAATTGAACAAAACTTCTATTACCACCCATATCGTTTGATTACACTAATATAATATAGATATGTATTTACTACTTTTGATTTTGTACTTATTTATAATGTTTATTTACACTGAGATTGACTTTCAATTGAATAAAAGGAACTAACAACAATTAATTAAACTGTGCCTAGCATCACTAGTTACTATTTGCGTATTCTGATTTTAAACATATATCTGTTTTGTTTCCGTTTTATTCTTGCCATATTATGTTATGGAATGTGATGAGTCTTCGAATAACAAATTACGATGCAGCAGGAGGTCCGCTTCCCTGTAACAAGAATGAAAATGAAAATTTATAGCACTTTATTTTTTAACCATAATTTTTTATGCTTGGAAAGAGTTTAATTTTTGAAATAATCGTCATAATATTCTACCCATTGCTGCTGCATGACTAAAGCTGTATGTTGACCGATTATAGGACCAATTAAAGGGTTCATTTGACACATATAACAGCATAACCAGCTAAAAACAAAGTACAACATCATTTAAATACCATCAATTTATCCACAAAAGGGGTTGGAGTAAAAGTAAGAGAACATTTGGCGTTTCGTGTGGTATGTCTTAGTCTTATACATCGTAAAAAGGTGTAATTAATTACAATATTACAATATAAAATTAATAATTATATTTGTATAACTAATATTATTTGTATCACAAAAATAAACTTACAAAAGCCAACAACACGCCCCTGTCAGCATCAGTATCACTTGAAGAACTCTGTAAACATACAAATCATATTTATTTTAAGTTATATTATTACAGAAAGTTAATGCATTTATTTTTTACTTTGCCATGTTTAATTATCAAAAATTAAAATTAAATAGCCACAAAAGTAAGTGGATTTTTACCCTCGGTTGGGTCCTTTAGGTACGAAAAACGGAAGGCCGATTCCCACAGCTCCCCACAAGATTGTAAAGATTAGAACAGGAGCAGCTGAAGCACCCATGATTTAAATGTATCAGTCTCAAACCCAAAACAGTTAAACTATTTTTATTAGTTGCCAATTGATGGAAACACAATTAATTAACGAAATTAATCCACCCTTTTAATTAAATACAAAATGATTCAACTTTCAATGATTCACTAATAATCTACACACACAGATTGACTGAAATTCTGGGTTTGGATTCAAGCGCCCATGCCTCGCCCTGTGTAAACGCAATCTCGCTTAAAGTGTCATACACTCTCTCAGTCTCATTCTTGTATACTTTATAAAAGACAAGTTACAAAGCTTCAATCGTTCAATCTTACAATTTACGATTACGAAGGTGAGACAAACACCCGAATTAGCAAAATAATAGTATATGGTTTTGCTAATTGGAAGTGAAAAATAATTGCAATTAAAAATTACAGTACTCAATTAAGGCTCTTAAATATTTGCAAAGCTTCTTTTAATTAGTTCTAATTATCATGTATAGGTATCTTTGAAATATATTCATTTCCGAAGGTTAAAAGTCAATATTATAGGTATGTGTTTCATGTGTTAAGAAATTATTGACTACAAATGAAATGATTTATATGAAAGAACAATCGTATGGGTTATGTATATAGTTCTGCGTGTGCATTTATTCATAATTTAGATTTGAAGCATCAAAGTGAACATACATATATTTAAGGTACCTATAACATTATTTTTGATTTTGATAATCTTCATATTACATTGTACAGGGATGTCAATTTTTTATATAGCACTTGTTGATAAAATTAACCGAACTACGGTTCATAATATAATACCACTAGTATATACGTACAAGGTACAAACAATAATAAGTTACCTACAGATATATTAACACGCATAATGATTATTGCTACTATAAATTACAATCGTCATTTCCAAGCATCGTTTTAATGTGTTTGTATATAATGCAAAAGTTCTATGTAATATGCATACCCTTATAGAGAAAAGATTCAAACCATAGAAGACCACATATATATTACAATTGTAATCAATTAATACTAAACTATACAGAATTACACCAAGAGTTTATTAACAAATATCAACAAAATTGACAAAACATTTTAAGGCTAGCTATTGTATGCAGATATTTACACTGTGGTAGATGTAAATGTAGCAGATCAGTATAGATTCTAATTACATCTTTAGAAAAATCATTCTATTCCAAATGGTACTTTTCCTCCTTTCAAGCTGCAACTCAGAAACGGGTCACTGTCTGGGCTATTTGGGCAAGCACAAACTGCTGTGTGTCTGCAATTCAAAAAATCCATATTATTTATCACAACAATTACTCGAGTTTATTTAGTTATATTCATTTGATATCATTTTAATAAGTTTTAGTAAGTGAAAAGTTAACTGCCCATCCTCCAGGGTTGACTACGCATTTAAGCAGCAAGAAAATGCAAATTGAAATTTTATTGTAGGCATATTATAATTAATTATTTATACAACAGTACAATTTTCACATATTTCTTAATTCAAGTCATGTAGTTCACGTACCTTATGGTTCTGCATTCTGCATTTGAAGCGCATCTATTGCTTGCTTCACATGGATTCACACAGTATCCTGCTTTACATGCCTTGTCATTGGGGCAGTCTTCGTCTATGACACAATAATTGTCTCTGCAGTAAGGAGGATACCCGATTTTGCCTGGTTGGCACGTACAAGTGGACTGTCCAGTTGCAGGATGCTCTTCGCATACGCTATGAGGTCCACATACTTCACAAGGGTTACTGGCAGCGTCCCTGTTGCATTTCGTATAAGGATCAGATCCAGGTCCGCTAAATCCAACCAGGCATTTACAACCCACAGTTTGATTCTTGAAGGTGCATCGGGAGTTTATTCCACAAGGGGAAGGTTGACAAGGATTTTTACTCAGGAACGATGGTTTTGGGCTGTGAATTATATCCTCAGAGACTCCAATTTGCGGTTTGTGCTGTGCAGGATGAATTATTATTGCCGATGGTGCGGTTGTTGAAGTTGTCGTTGTAGCTTTCGGTGTTGAAGGAGCAGGAGGTGGAGCTGTGGTGTATTCATCATCGCTTACTTCGTTACAAGGAATTAAAGTTCCCCTTAAATTCGGACAGTAGCAGTCTGCTTTGTGTTTCTTTGTTAAACATTTTCCAGCTTTGATGCAATTCAATTGAACAAATGAACATGGATTTCTACATCTATTTTCAATACAAGCTAAAGTACTCGAACATTCCGAATCCCGACGACATTCCGGTTTGCACCTTGGTGGTGTACCGACGTAACCTGAAACAGTCACAATTTCCAAAATTATTTTAAACCGGCGGAGGAAGTCAAATTGAATATGAATTTTTGGATTATTGTTTCATGAAATCATGAACAATTAGTTAATTAATTAGTTAGTAGTAAAATAGAAGATGCGATTTGAAATGCTAAATTTGAAAAGGTAGAATATTTACCTAAGGCGCATGTACAATGAGCTTTGTCTCCAACCGGTTTACATTCGCTGAGAGGTCCACAAGGCCAAGGTTCACATGGATGTCTCATTTCATGTTGAAATTCGTCAACAGTTGGAAAGTAATGAATAGAAGGCATTCGATTACGTCCACATTTCTCCAGAGGGTTACCTGAGTATCCTGGTGGGCAAGAACAAACTACAACGTGTCCCTCAACACTACAAGTGGCACCTTCACCGCAATTACCGGGACATGGATTTTGACACCGATTGTTCATGCACATTGTATCTTCAGCACAATCTTGGTGCATGTTGCATTCGGGTCGGCAACGAGGAGCACGCCCAATAAATCCGGGAAGACAACTGCACCGAGGATAGTTTCTTCCTTGAATTTCTCGACAGACACTAAAAAATGTAATAACGTTATCTAGTAAGTGAGTGGATTATTATTGCCTATAAAATCTGCCTAAAAATGTAGGCATAAAAATGTATAATTTATTAATAATTCTACCTGTTGGGTCCACATGGATTTGGTTCACAAATTGAGTCGAACTCTCTCCTACATTTTGGAGGACGCCCGGAAAACCCTCTTTCACACGTACAATGTGGAAAATTGTGTCCCGGAACAGCACGACAATTACTAAGAAAGATATTTCATCGTTAACACCGAAATGTATGTATTAGCGCATTAAACATTGTCGCTAGCTTTTTTCAGCATTAGATCTATCCAAAATTTTACCTATTTGCTCCACATGGATTTGGGTCACACGCATATTCACTTCGTCCCATATTACTTGTAATATTTTCCTCTGAACTTGTATCTGTCGTATTTACGTGTACTTCCAGTATTTCGTCAGCTAATTATATAAACAATAAAAAATTGCATGCATTAATATTTATATTACCAGTACCTGGTATTCTTTATATAGCAAGTTTGTAACTTGTGATGAGGACAAGGTGAAAATACCTTGAGCTCCTGGTTGGTTGGCTTCCAAAGTGAATTCGATCAACTGAAAAGAATTGTTAAATCCAGCAGTGCATACGTAATGGCCACCAGGCTCTAGTTTTTCATCATCTTCAGTAACGTGCATATGAAAACCAGATTTGGTGTTGAAGGTGATTGAATCATTCAAAGGACATTGAAGAAGTCCCTAAAACAACAAAAATGCTCATTTTTCATATAATAAAACACTTAACTTTTAGAACAACAATTTGCACTTATAAATCTCTCACGTGTCACATACAAGATGATGTGTATATGCCATACCTTATAGTATACTGTATAAGTAGGTACTAGTACATTCATACAGAAGATGATTTAATGACACTTACATTTATAGATTTTTGTAAAGTGACTAGAGCATGAGGATTTGTCACACTACAAGGGATCCTCACCACAGCGTCATAAAGCCAGAAAGGAACTACACCTCCTTTGGAAATAAACAAAGACTTCCCTGTGGGCAAATACACAAAAACACGATGAATAGAATAAAATAAATCGAATCTTGTTTATATCATAAATCACGATTCATATGATTCGTGATATGATTCATGCGCTGCGTTAGAAAAAAATTGTACATGCACACAATAGAAAAATAGAATATACGTCCACATGTGAACAAGAGGTTATTACTTTTACATGTAGGTATATAGGTATTCTAGATGAATGAGGAAGATTTCTTAGGTATTTTATGTATATAGGTACTTTGTCTCACCTGGTACGTAGAGATAGTAGTACACAGATACTTGAGGATTATTTGTATTTTTGCAGATGTAATTCCCAGTGTCTCTTCCTTCCAAGCCTCTGACAAACCCTAAAGCTACAGTTGCTATAAATTCAACGGGTACTTTTGTACCTGTGTTCCAAATTACTGACGTATTGCTGGAAAACTCTGGCATCTACAATTGACGAAGCAGAAAATGAAAAGTGTGTGTTAATAGCAGGGTAATAAAATATTTATTGTGTAATTCTACTGCAATTCTGTTTAGATTCGATTTGGTGCAAAACTCTTTGTGTTTGGCAAATGTACAACAATTTGTATATTATACACCTAGGAAAAAATACGAGAGCAGAGAGATGCAGAATTTTAGCAGATGAATTTGCTGCTAGGAAATTGGTGTATGCTGATTGTGAATGTCGCAATAAATTAATATCAGAGATGACAAACTCTTTCCGAAGTACAGTACGATTGAAAGTAATGGAAAAGTCCTGAAACATTTTTTGGTATTTGTACTTGTCCGTATTGCTATTGTTTCTCCATTAAGCTTTGGGAGATATATATCGGAAAAAAATATCCGCAAAGCTATTAGATTGCAATGATGCTTTATAAAACTTTATCCGAACACTTACTTAGTTTTTTCATGGTACAAATTGAAGACGCAGTATCTGTTTTAATCTATCTGACCGAATCTGTACAGTTTTGCAGTTGTGTTTGTGTAGAAAAGTTCTGTGCTGAGATACTTTAGTTTCTTACGCTATTATTAAGGATGGGTGAATCAAAGTGACATCCAAGATCCAAATCATACCGTTCATATATATACCCTGTCATATTTGCATTCTATATCTCTCCGAATCTGGACACAAGATAAAAGGAAAAAACAAAGTACGCAGACAGGCTATTGTTAACAGAGTATTACGTACTGTCGCGAATTCCCAGTCCACCACCCGCATGAAACGGTTCAATCTCAGAAATGTATCTTTTTCCTACTGCAGGCATCGTATCAATACGGGAATACATACTGCCAGGATAGTATAAACGGGAACAGTGTTAGTGTTGTATATAAGTAGCTCCCTGTACGGAAATGTTCTGCTGGAGCTTATTAAACTGGAGGAACTGCTTAAAACCATTTATACAGCAGAGGGTGGCGGGCCATACCACCACCAATGAGGCATACAGCATCCGAAAACACCGAAAACACCCGTATACATTATAAATGGGCTTTGTATACACGCGCATATATTTTATACGGGATTTTTCCTTCCCCAAGACACCGAAACACAAGAGAAAGTAAAATATCCATATTGTTATATAGGTATATGGCAGTAATGGTTTATATTACACATATATGAATGTGGAATCTATATAGAAAGTGACTGTGTCTCTCTGTGTGTGTAAGTAAATATATGGAAAAGACCTTGAAGAGATTTCCCCATCTGATGAACTCTTGTAGAGTACACACACACAGAGAAATGCAATGCAACCGATCCGAAAATCAATGCAACATGGATCGTGCTCTCGGTGGGAGGTTTTCCGGGTTTAATTCAATTCTTTCGCGTTGACTGCATCACAAAAAATATGCTGTTGAATAATACACGGTATTTTATATTCGACGAATATAAAAAATCACATTTTGTTCTCAAAAGTCTAGATTTTTCATAAAAAATGAATTTAATCAAAGAATTTGCAATTTTAGTCCAGTGTGGTGTATTTATTTCTACGACATTCCTTGTTACGAATTCTTTGGAGACGGACGCTGATGACAATGTAACACCAAATAAAGAAAAAGTTTCTGTGCTATTGTCGTCAGCTATTCTGTTCCATGATGCAGCCAAGACTATCGAGGAGAAAGTAAGTGAATATATTTTCATTCATGCATGTTAATTTATGTAAAGAATGCACATGAGTGAAATATACTTTTATGTCTTCAAATGGAAGATTTGTTATTTTTATGGCCATGATAGATTTTATTTTAATATTTGCAGCTATTCAGACTGAAGAGTTATAAACCTTACGAAGATGGGATGAAAATTGTGCAAGAGTTCAATGAAAAAATCGCTCAGATGTATTTAAGTTTGAACGAACTTAAATTAAAAGCAGAAAAACATCACAATTCCAGTTACATTACTCAGATTGATCGACTTCTGAAAAAAGTCGATGCAGAAAACAAAGATTTAGTTGAAGGGATGAAACTGTTAGCAAATCCTTCAAAATATTATGATGTGAGTTTTCCTTATTTCCTAAACTGCATTTCAAATACGTGCTATAATTTAAAGACTATTTAGAATACAGCTCTTGAAAATGTTCATTCTTTTAGGAAAACAAGGTAGTGCAAATAATAAAAGAGGAAAAATTACTTTTGAGTGAAGATTTAAAGTCTTTTAAGTCGACAGCTAAAGAATTCATGAAAAATGTGGATGCATTAGAAGAAAATGGTATTTACTTGTACACACTGGAAGAATCCGAATTACAATTTGATCGGTCTGTGCTGGAAAACCTTTTGGAAATGTACAAACAAGCAGAAGAGTATCAAGACCAGGTTAGTGCATAGATTAATGTGTCCAAACAGTTTCTCTCCGAAATACCTACATAAGAATTTCTAATGCAATTTATCTGTGGTTGATAGATATCTCCGTTCGGCGAGAATATACCTAAACATTTGACAAAAGTAGATAATTCTGTGAAAATTCTAACTCAAATTGAAATTCCAACCTACATAAGAATGAATGGGAAAATGCTGGAGAATTTCGTACCTTCCATCATTAAAAATATGGAGAACACAGAAGAAAAATATGCCAGTATTGACGCTTTGGTAAATACATAACGAATTCCTAAAAAATCTTTCTAATTTTATTATTTGCTCTTAGAAGTTACGTTTAAGATTTTCCTACACAAAAATACCTACTACAGTACTATAGACACTTAATATACTATCTATACACATTGTGCTTTTCAAGTAGGATAGGTATGCAAATTATAAATAATCTATATTGTTGTGTTTTTATTTTGACAGTACGATCAAATGTTTACTGAATTCATGGAACAAGTCACAGCGAATCAAATAAAGTTGAAAAAATTCCTTCAATTAGTGGAAGATATGCAAAATATATCGAAGAATCAGAAAACATTAGAAAAGATCGAATTATGAAGAACGGAGAAGGATATTTTTACCAACATAGTTATAATGTTACGATTATTTTAGATACGATTATTATTACTATTACTTAAACTATACCCTGTATAAATACTCCTTTTACTCATAACTGTTGTGCCCAGTGTATTTCCCTATGAGTTCTAATTCCTTAAGCCAACAATTTATTATGTGTTTTCATATGAATGTGGTTTAGTACAGTATTCTGTAAATTCAATCACATGAATTGCAGCAGTGTCTATGATGCATTAAAATTATCGATTATTCTATTGAAAATTGTGTTTAGTTTCTCGAAGCATTTTCGTTTTAAATTAAAGAAAAAAACTGAAAGAGACATACCCCATCGCCGTGATAGACCCACTGAACGGGAAAGGGTGCGGAGCATTCAAGAACAATTCTGGTGGAATTGGAAGTGTCGACTCCTACAATGACATCTGAATTCGGGAGAATTTCCGACACGTGAACGTCACTTTTGCTATTTCCTTCTCCACCAATTTCCAGAATCCTTGCGTAGATAAAGCCAATGGTAGCGTTTCCATTTTTGATGATAGGTTTGTAAAAGAACTTCTTACTTGCATTGAAGCCTACATTCTTAACCGCCGATGCCGGTTTTTCGGATTCGGACGTTGAGAATTGGAAAAGGTTTACAAAGATTGCTAATAGGGCAAGCACAACGAGTGAAGCCTTCGAGTTCATTTTGGCGATTAAGCATGAAATCCACAGTGAACCTTTTCTAAGAGCTGTTATAGTTAATAAACAACTCTGATATAAATCAAGCTATACGCAACTAACTTAAAGGCAAAACTGAATATAGAAAAGAAAAGAGGAGTAATTGTACAACTCAACTTGCACCATGAGATTTTTCTGATACCGAAATGTTTTATTAGCACCTTAACCATTCTAGCTGTTATATAACTATCTCCTCGTATTATTTCATTTACATTTTATGTTGCATTGTACATTTTTTACCTTGTACGCATTCCTCTTTACATTTAGATTATACCGAAACATACATAGGTTAATCAACTTGATACTCTTTCCTCACACCAAACCAAACAAACCATATAGTAAAGAATAAATTTACTCTCGGTTTCATTCAGACTCTCCCTATGTGTGCATTGGGCACGACATACCTTAACTCATTTCATTATTACAGGCAATGCATTATCCAAATACGAATTTCTACTTACTACAATAAGAATTTCTTCTACTTGTAAAAGTAACAAGTGTATCTGCATGCCAAACTTAATAGAGATGTAGTTATGTATGTATATAGGTATGAGATATCTCAGTAGTCACAACTTACATGTGTGGAAGAGAGTAATGTATTAGTAAGTGTAAGTAGGATATATATGTTAATATATTAAGTAGGTACAGTATATCCTGTACATAAAGACTCGGTTTAAGGCCAGGCTTGGCTTATAGGTGTGTATTTTGAATTGGGTATGAGTTAAGGTACGTCTCGCCATAGTTTCTATCTTATCTTTCACTATGTCCTTACGAAAACCTGCCTGGTTGGTATTCTTCTATTTAATGTATCGCTTTTTTGCGGATTTGCCAATGCGTATATTATGTATAAAGTGTCTTAAAAGGAAAAGGATGAGATTCGTGAGGAAATATAAAAACAGCGTTGACTTGTTTGTTGATTGCATTTGATCGAGTTATATTTTATCCCACATTAAATACCATAATACATAGAAGGTTAATCAAGTTTTCTACTGCAATTCCTTCTTGGGAGATATCCGATTTTAATTTACATAACTGTCAAATGTGAGAGGGGATATAGAGAGAAGTGTGCGAAGAAGATGTGCAAGGAATTACTGTATTGTGTACACAACAATAATTTTTATACAGCATATTATGTATATAGATAACAGAAATAATACACGATGCACCTCTAATTGTTGTTAATAAAATTCAGATGCAGACACACAGGTAGAATACATAACAAGATTAAACTTCAACAATGCTGTCAGTGTTTGATTCTATCTTTTCCTCGCTACAAAATTACAGAAGTCAATTTTCTTAACGAGTTATGATTTTTTTTCTTGTGGTTCAATGCCTCTGTCTGTATCCTCATCCTACTAGCGCTTAACCATTAGGGAGTAGTCACAATAATATTGTGTTATTCTTCCGTAAGCTTGTCTCAAGTGAATCCGGTGCGGTGTATGTATATGTAGTCTCAAGTCTTCTTTGCAAATGCATGTACCTACCTATTTTCTACACTACACGGGTAATACTACTTGGAAGCGTTTATACATAAGTAGGTACATACATGACTTGGATTGCATAATACAGTTCACTATCTATCTGATTCCTCAATTGCGACGATGTAGTAGTATGTGTCTGTGTAAACTATCAACAAGCCTCCTATACAAATATAATGCAATCATTCAACTTTTGCGAGACAGTGCTATCATTTCGTCTCTCTCTCTCTCTTTACACATGGGATGGTATAGTAGTCGGGTTCCCTTTTCTTATAAAGAGACTACTTGCAGATTGAGACGGACAATTGCAATGAAATCGTAGACTAGACTGGCGAAACTTGTTTTAAGCTAAGTACAATTCTTTGTATATGTTTTTGAGAGTAATGTTATGCTTTTCTTTGCGGGAAGTTGCTTTGCTACTATTTAGAAGATACTTAGTTAGTAGCAATTACAAAGTCGTACTTGCCGAGTATGTATTTAGCAGAAGATGAAGTAATTGTAACTTTAATTAAAGTTGATTAGGTACAGAGATTTTAAAAATACTAGTTGCTTGAGTTATAGCCGCTTTTAATCTGGAAAGGTAATTATGAACGGTATAAATTAATTTTGAACATAATTTATTGAGTATAATAATAGCTCATAAGCTTTTACTCCGTTTTAATACTTGATCTTTTTATTTTTATTCATTTTGTACATTTTTAGACATTACTAACTAAGCAGATGATTTGGTTGCAATAGAAAAGTTTATTTATGGTTACGGATATAACTATAACCATTACAAAACTCCGATATAATTAATGTAGGTACTTATAAAGCATTTTCATTAAAGTTACCATACTAAAGAAAGCTAAGCACTACAGGCTATACAGTTTAATCTTTAACAGCTTCATACAAACAAAAAAGACCGACAGGATACATATAGCATTGAATTTTACATCATCGATGCAAAACTTAATTAATACCGAGAGCCAGGCTGACATTGTCCATGTTTATTGCAGATTAAGTCTTGCTCTTTTGTATTACAATCATCATCAACGATGCATTCAGGTTTACATCTCGGTGGGCTACCTCCATACTTAGGGTATTTACATTGGCATATAGCTCGATGTGTTTCTTCTTGAACTCTACATTACAAAATAAAAATTCGAATAAAGTGTTAAGAATGAGCACGAATTGTATAGTACGAGAAAATTTGCACGTAATCATAATATCCTTCTAGCTATAAAATTCTACTGTAAAATTAAAAACACGATTTACCTGCAAGTGCTGTGTGGACTGAAATGAAAAACAAAATGATAACATACATTAGGGTTATTTTACGAGTTTAGGTATGTTAATATTTTTAATGAATAATTCATTTGAGTTTGCAAATTTTTTTCACTTACCCGCACGGACTTGGCTGACAGACAGCATTGCTTGCTTTTTCTCGATATTGAGTGATGCTGCATTGATGGTCTCTGCATACCTCTGAAGGACCACAGTCTGAGTTTTTAAGGCAGGTGAAATAACTTTCTGTTGTGGGAGGAGTTGGCTGACAAGTTGACATTATCCAAGAATATCCCGGGAGACAGCTGCACAAGGGAAGGGCGTTAAAAAGCACACATTTACTGAAGGGTCCACAGGGAGATGGATTACAAGCGTTGTTTCTTGAAATGGACGACTTCTTGTGTGTATTTCCGTTATTTGTGGAATGCGATCCTCCTCCGTGCGATCCTGAATGATGATGACCTTGTGTCGCTTTTATTAGAGTGGACGCAGCAATAGGAATCCTGAAAGGGAAACCGACAGGGATAATTTGTATCATTGGAGTAGGAACAACAGGTGTACACGATTCCAACGGATCTCCAATTGTGCTAGGAGGACAATTACAAATTGTCATGTGCTTCTCCGATGTACACTCTGCTCCATCACCACATGGATAAGGGAATTCTTTGCAGGGATCTGTCATAGTTTGATTGGCAATTCCTAAATCCCGGTTTTTAGGATCATCGTTTTCTTCGGAGACTGAAAACAACTTCTCTTCAAGGCATTGTTTATACGGATCTCCAAAATATCCAAATTTGCATTTACAAATTGGAATTTGTCCAATAACTCTACAATCTGCGTCTTTGGCACAGAAGTTCTTTTTAGAAGTACACATTTTTTCAAACCCGGTTTCTGCTGAACTTCCCTTTTCGTCGGATGAATACCATAGTGTAGATTCTAAACTATCTGAAAATGTTCTTTCTGGAGATAGTTCGAAACAGGCTGATGAATAAGGATCTCCAGTAAATCCAGCTTCACAGGAACAAAATGATTGCCTCGTTTTCTTTTCAACGCCGCAAACAGCATGACCACCACAAACTGCACCGTAGCAAACATCTTTACATCTTCCTTTTCTACACTTTTGAACATCTGAGCAATTATCGTTCTTCGTGCAATACTTAGGTCGACATGGATATTCTCCAGAATCGTCAGGAAGACAGCAAACGGTAAATGGATCTCCGTCATAGCCCTTTTTACACACACAAGAAGGCACGTGGTTACTAACTGAACAAATAGAATTCTGACCACAAGCTCCAGGACAAGGATCTTCGCATTTTTTATCGTAGCAAAATTGATCAACGGGACAGTCATCGTTATTCTTGCAACTTTTCGAATGACACCTCGGAGGATGTCCAGTGTAATCTTTATGGCAAGAACAAACAGCAAGTCCGTCCACATTCTCGCATTCAGAGTTCCGTCCACAGATTTCGTTTCTAATTTCAGGATTACAAGGATCGTCCGTTTGGAAGAAAAATGCCGAGTGAATGTGTCGACATTCTTTGTACGGATCGCCAGTGAAATTATCAAAGCAGAAACAAATCGGTTCTTTATTTATCTCTTGACAAAGAGCATTCAGTCCACATGTAAAAGTTTTACACGGGTGTTTGTATTTCATGGGCATAATGTGACTCATATTCTTATGCTTTTCTTTGTTTTCATGGAACGACATTGCAGGCTCAATCATTGGAATGCCTGAAAATAAAGAAAAATTTTCCACGGTAAATACAATGAATGAAACCCACATTTTTATGCTTAATTAATTGTACAGAGTTGTATATTCGTTATTACAATCTTTGCTTGGGTAAACCGTGTGCTTATAAATTTCAAAAGTATCATTGTAGCTAGCAGTGCAAACGTATGTTCCAGCAATATCACATTCTTTGATATATCTGAGATGGAATCCTGTAGCTGGGTCAAAGCGTATTGAATGGTTCATGGGAAGAGAACATGGCATCATTACTCCCTTAAATTGAAAAGTTAACATTTGTGTAATTAGAAATTGATTGTTTCATTATTTATTAATCCGTTGGTCAGATAATAAGTTTTCTATACACTGACTCACATTTACGGATTTCTGAAGATGGACCATGACTTTTGGATTGGAAACTGTACATGGAATACGCACAGTTTGCATAGACATCACATTGGCAGGTTTCCTTTGAGGAGTTAAGCGTGTTACACCCATCGACTTTATAGAAACAAATAATTTCGGACCTGTTGGAAAAATTGTAGAAAAATTGTATGCAGTCGAATGGGCTATGTTATGATACAAATTAAACAAGTCTCAAGTGATAATTAAAAATATTTGTTCGGGATGCAGAAATTAGTTTTTGAAATATCTACCCCAGTAAACACCAACCTATCATATGATGCTCCAAACGATGATCTTTCTGATATCATACGATGCTTTCATTTGATGAATTTATGGGCATCC
>JABASD010001233.1:0-44435 GCA_019776165.1 Pogonognathellus flavescens | reverse complement strand
TAAAAGCATATTAACTGTAAACGTCTCTATGAGTTGAGGGAGATCATTCAACAGTTATTTTGAGAAAGAACTAACATATTTTATGAATTAGATGACAGACAGTTGTTCCTAATCTAAAAGTATCCATCATTGACACCTTTCCATTTCCTAACATAGTTTCAATATTTTATTTATGCCGTATACACACAGATTGTTTAATATTTTTTACCGTACACGTCTTATATCACAAACGGACTGTAGATTGAGGATGTACATATGTTGAAGTAACAAATATGATTAATATTGGTAAAGCCAGCTTTCTTTTCCAGACAAGACAATCTACTTCAGATTTTCGATATTCGATTTTATTAGTTTCTGTTAACAAACACGAACAAAGTAAGAAATGTATTATACTGTTTTATGCAGGTTTAACTTGATTTTTGCAAGCGCTGAATTTTTTATAAAATTCCGTAGTTTCTATTTCCTTGCTTTCGCAAGCATAGGCCCCCATCTTGTGAATCCTGGCAAAGTCGTCACAGTCAATTGTCTGTGAAATTAAATAAATTATTTAAGAAAAGATAAGCCTATATAGACAGTATTCGTGTAGTCGTTAAGTGAATGATTATACTTTCGGTAGCTTAAAGACTATACAAAACTTACCCCATCTCCGTTACAATCCTGAAAAATAAAATAAAAATCTCGTTAAGTTACCTTTACTTTTTGTTATCTTACAAGCACAATATCATTGTCTATTAATACACCTAACCTAATAATAACTTAAAATGATATGTTTAAAACTATCTAATGCCTACTGAACCTGTCCAAATGATTGCGTCAAACAATTTTAGTATCAGTTAAGGAAAGTGTTTAAAAATTACCTTAGCGTATCTCTTTGTGTATCCGCGTACGGTTTCACTGGCGCAGTAAGCTTCTTTGACGCACTCTACATACGCTACAAGGTTAAAACACATCAGTAGTTATAAAGTCGTAATATATTACGAGGTTGTTGAAGAAATGCGTATTATTATTTTGTTTATACATAAACTGATTCATTACAAACCTTTAGGGTCATTTGGATCTGTTCCTGTTAAATGAAACTTTCCCCCGTCAGCCCAAAACGGTTGGGTAATGAGAAATGGTCCACAGACTCCGTTCTCCGAACATCCCTGCTGTAAATTGCATCCTGTGCTCGCTTCGCAAATGCAACCTAAGCACTGGTCTGAAATTTCTTGCGAAAAACTTGAACCCGTATAGTGACAAATGGTAAACACAACGAAGCTGAAAATTACTGGAAACTTATGCATCTTAATCTTCAGTAATGAGAGAATGAAATATTCTTTACAAGGAAATCTTCAAAGACAGTTTCTAAGGAATTTTCTAAAACTCTTATCCCGTTATCAATCTTTGCCTCACCTTAATGTTATGTACGTTGCACTCACTTTATGTTAATTAAGAAAATACAAGAAATATGACGAGCAACACGCAGAGACACACATGAGATCTCTCTTGACAATAACAATTAAATGCGACGGAGACACTCTCACATATATACACAGATTTCCAGAGAAGAGACTAACATAAGACTAGCCTTAAAAGCATAAGGCCAAAGAAAGGTAGTGCATTCCAAGAACAAATAGTATGAACTTGAAAGTGCGACACATCCGTATGTAAAATCTTTGATGATATTTTGTTGCCCACATAGAGTCATCCCATTTTGGACTCTATGGTATTATAGTTAATCTCTTATAGTATCTCTACACAACATATCATTATATGATTTCATTATTTTTCTAACGTAACGCATTTTATGGTAACCTTAATGAAATAGATAATGCAGTCATCATAATATCACAGTAATAATTCCTATTAAGGTATAACAAGATTACTGCAGTTACACGGAAAGGTACTTCAATTTAGCTTTGGACTCTAAATGACATAATGCATGGGTATTACGTACATTTACACGTAGGTAAACACAAAGGACATAATAGTATAGTGGTGAATGTAAATGTAAGCACAAGTAAAATTCTCGTACAGAATTTGAGGTACAGTCAAGCTTTGGAATGAATATAACTTTGATGATGGTGCAATCTGCAATGTTAACTGTCTGATGAAATACCTAATGGCTAGTGGCCTTGGATTGTTTTCGTTTGTCTTATTACATCTGCTGGCTTGGCTTATACATCTCCATGTACTAGTATATAGTGGTCATCTTCATTCGTTGATGTTCATTTCATATTTCTTTTTTTCTATTAATTTATATTACATTATAGGAAAAATCTGTTAGTATTACTATTTCCTTTTATGTGAAGAGCATAAAATGTATGTACAACAGCAGGTACTTCATTTGAATCTGTAAGATCCTCCTCTTTAATTTTATTGTCCTGCTAACCAAATCATATGAAGAAAACGAAACAGTCGCAAAAAACATTTTATCCTGCCACAATCAGCCTAGTATAACTAATTCAGGCAACTACAATTACGAACAAGCATCTATTTATGGTTGGGTGATGATGGTGTAAATAGGTACTTAGGATTCTTACTTCGTACATGCTTTGAATATCTTATGATGCATTCATATGTAATTTAATATCTTACCTGCAAATGCAGTAAAGATATCATACAAGTAGTTTCTATGTTGTACCCCTAATTAATAATATCAGCAATTAGTTAGGTCCCTGTTCCATGCTAGCAGTTTTACACGACCAATCGTGTACAGTATTGTATTCAAAGCCGAAACAGTAGCAAACGTGACTACTCTGGAGCTACTGTGTTCTATTTTTGTAAAATCATCGGGATAATTTCGTTAGCAAAATATGTTTCTAAGGTTTATCTACTGACTTACATAAGTTAGGTGAGTACAGGATGAGTAATGAATTAATAAGTACCTACCAACTTTATACGTAATTTAGACCTTTCCGAGCAAAATAGAAATGTATTATTATTTTACTTTTCGCCTAAGATGTAGCAGATGTACACATAATGCGCGTCCAACCTTCGGTTACATCAAAGTTAAAATTTGTACTTGCAAGTTTGTAATAATAGTAATATTGTACTTAAATAAAAGACGCTTGATGTACCTCTGCCTTAGTCCTACACGTTAACTTCGATGTGGGCGACCGTTTCATTGTATAAAAAATTGTTTTCGATAATCAGACTAATTCACAGCTTGTTTCACACGTTGTAAAACACATTGGTAAATTAAAGTTAATCTTTCAACAGAGCGATTCTATATCACAACGTCTTGATGTCATATTATGTGAATTTCCACAGTTACGAAGAAAAATTGTGGCTCATATACTTACAGGTAGCCAAGATGGTGATTACACAAACAATTCATTGTTGCCATTTTTTGTTCCGGGAAGGAACATCAGTAATGAGACGATTAGGTTTACAAACGTGTCTGTTTAGGGGTTTTTCTTTTATACTTATAAGTGAATTTATCAAAGTGATGGGTTGTTCTTAATAGGAGTATTGCATGCCAAGTGTTAATGTTTTTCATAACAATTAACCTTAAACGTTGCTCTTGAATATTCTCAAGGTACACAGTCTGCAAAAGAAAGAATGTGGAGGACACAGGATTTTCCCCAATATTTACGCATAGATGGCTTCATCAGAGCATGTGGGATGCATTTAAGAAAAGTTTAATACAAGAAATACCTAGTAGGTAAGGTACCTTCCATCGGTCTCTGTGACTATACTGAGAAATCTTACAATTAGTTACAAATAGAAAAGGTAAAGAACCTTTCTATTGCTCAAGGGACATTACGACACTACCAGTGGCGAGCTTCTATTTTTATAAGTATACCTACACAATTTTTTATCTATGCAATGTAATTACTTATTACAACCTACCACTTACTTGGCATAAGTAAGAACATCATCGTAAGGTTTATTTCAGTAAATATGAAAATCACTATATTTTACAAGCAACAATTATGGTAAAAAAATCTAAAAAATAGAAAACTATCATGAGAAAACTGGGTGCGCTTTCACATATAGTAATTACCTTGTTATGAATTCATAATTACATTTGCAGCTGCACAATGTTGTAAATCGTTGATTAAATCAGTGTAGAAAGCGTGTTTAGGTATTAAACGAAAAGCAGATGACAGCTCTCGCATTACATGACATAACATCAGTCACAGATTTATTAACACGCAAATTCCAGAAGTGTCACGCTGATACTCAGTTTTGGTATTATTTATAATGAATTTATTCGAATATTCAGCCATAAAATGAATCTTTGGACATTTGCAAGGTTGATGTATGGACATAAAAAACTAAGTAGTTCTGGCTTGTTGTCAGTTATGAGTTTGGTTGGTCATGCAAATTTTGAGAGGGTTGGTATTAAGGATAATATTAAAAATGAAAGATTCCTGCTAATAAATTACCTATGTGAAATCCAACCATAAATACACGGAATGGTGCAGAAACTAATGCTATTCGTGTAAGTGTAAAGTGAAACTTTGCTTTTATCTGTTTCTCTATATGTGCACACACGAACAGGATAGTTTTGTTTGATGGAAATCGTCATTATACACGTTTTAACGTTTAATACTGAACTATAGAAAACACCACATCCGGATATATTTAAAAAGGTGTATTTCTGAGACGTATTTACTAGAAATGTTTTAAGCAAAAATTGCTTTGTACACATGTTTTTACATATCTGGAGATTCATCTTGCATAACTCTTGTAAGGCCCTAGGCGTCAGTCTATTCTGTCTGTGTGTAAAACCAGTATGCAATGCACCTGCGACAAAAATTCGCATCCAGCATTAAGAGCTGAGAATATATTTTTATGTTACCTACTCATTGTGTACCTGCAACTTTATGGTTCCCTGATTTCGTAAATAACTACTACTACACTACTCATGAAGCAACAACTCAAAAAACCGTTGAAAAAATCACTATAGTATTCATTACTGCAGTTTTAGTCGTACTTTCTTATACAAATACTTTTACAGATAGTATCCCTAATTTCCAACTGTCTGAATAAACAACTTAACTTGAATTTGAGTGTTTTAATTAATTATGATACAAGGACTAATTAAGTTAGAGAAGATCTCTAATTGTAAATTTTATGAAGATGGAAATAGTACAATGGTATATTTTGTTTAATCAACAAATGGCACACAAATAGAATTTTTGACAAGGGAAATTGTTATCGCCTCTGTAAAGTTCGTCTTCTCTTGTTCTTCTTAATTTTGATTATCTTCATTCTGATAAGACAAGATTAAGATCCTTCCTTTTTCTACTTAGATCCGTCCTTCCTCTTTTCTGTACCGTAACAAAAAAGTGGTAAGCATGCTCATTACATCGGTACGCATTATCTTCCATAGTTGTTAAGTAGATCCATGCTGATTTCGAGTAGGTATACTATTATGTAAACAGCCTAATCTCAACGCAAGAGACTGTGAACACATTTACAACGATATATATATAAACAATGAAATTGTAACAAAAAATTCTGTACCTGACGAAATTAGATTAAAATTGTTGCAACAACAAGAACACTCATTTGAAACAATGGAGCTTGATTCAATTCTTCAAAATCTACATTGCACTCTGTATATAGTATGTATAATGAAAAGGCAATTTTAAATTTGCACGAAGACCTTGAGTGTGTGGAAAATTATTTTCCATACTTTGTACAGTCATTCAGAATATTCAGAAATGACATGTTCACCTGGAGGCATAAACATCTACTCTACATTTATAATGCGAGTATAAAATCTAAAGCATACAACTAACTACCTTCATTTTATGGATTATCGGTTGAAATGTATTCAACAATGCAATATCATTTATTTTTTCCCCGCAACAATGTTTCCTCCCTATTATTAAGCACATTTGGTGAGATAGATCACCCCGGAGGTCTCATGTTTATCCTATTTAATCATATAGGTACACTAGACTTGATTTTACCCAATCATCCTCATGAGTCATGACAAGACAGCGGTAGGTTGATTAAATGCGATCCAATTACACGTACCCTACAAACCTCCTCGCATTATATTAAATCGATTGGGCTTTGCATGTTATTCAATTTTTACACTCAAGATTCACATGTTATTGCTAATGTTACAACAGCAATTTGCATATTGAAGTTAAAGAAATGTGTAGAACTATTATGCAGAAATAAACATGAAATGAGACGAGTCAACAATGTGTAAACTACGAGGAATACACATAGTCGTATTATTTGTTACATAAATTTTATTTAAACTGAAAGAAATACACAGTACAAAATAAGTTAATATACCTCTCATATTCTGTTGACTTGTTTACAACTGTACACTACATAAAGGACAGTAGTGGTAGTAGTAGCATCTTACATTTAATATTCCCATACACCTAGACCTATTACTGTATTCCTACACAGTAGTAATATATATGCCATAGCTACTTAATTATACTGATAGTTTACTTTTAAGAAGATTACTTCAGTATATATATACATAAATAAGTACAATTTGCATTTACCTCAACACATAAACAAATGCAGGTAAAAATGTTCACAAAAGCTTCCTGTAAAGTTGCTGCGTGCAATGTCAATTGAATTACAATCAACACATAGTTCAATAAATGCTGACGGCATACATTACTCCTAGTAGACTCCTCGTAAAACACAATACTGTAAAGAATTTCTTTCTTTTGATTGTTCTAGACAGTTCCCATGCTTGATTTTGTTTTTCAAACAATTTCTCGACTTGATTTGATAGCCTGTATGTATATATGGACTGATAAACTCGTCAGCATCTTATTTGCTCTTTGTTTAATTTATCGTATGTGAATTTCACACAAATAAATCAATTTATAATTGAAGTATAATAGAATGCTAACATAAAATGTATATACCGGAGCAATTATAAGTACGTACAAAGACAGAGACATAATACACTACTTGCATTTAATGAAATGCAACTTGCAGCGCTGACTGTAATACAACACGGTAGTTTTTACAAGTATAAGTATAATATTGATACAGTCCAGTCAAGCTTGTTGCTGTCAAGAAGGTTAAGCTTCATCATGATTCATTACTGTACCAATTCGCAGGCAAACAAGCACAATGCACTCGTTTCTCTTTAGTTTACTGATTTTCTTTATAGCTTAGCTTGTATATATAATCAAATCATACATATAAACAGGTAAATCAAATCACTAATACTACACGCGACAAAAACCACAACGCAGTACTGATACACTGATAGCATCATACAATGAAGCTTAAAGTAAACGAGATACTTACAGTCAGCAGAATCAGAGCAATTGCCTTGATGACGAACCTACTTACACGAAAAACCAGGTAAAACAAGAAGCAAAAGTGGTTTATCTGCATGTTATACTTCATTCAAACATTATTTAATTAGCAGAGAATGCTTTAACAGCCACTTCTTTCAATTCTCTTTCAATTATCCCTAACGAATTTATCAACTAATTGCAGTTTGAGTCCCATGTATGATGGCCACGCAGGAGTACCTTTACTGACTACTCACACTACCTTAAGAAAAGCGATTCAGATTAATTTAATTTATTTCTATAGATTTTTCCCAGTAAAATGCATTAAAATTTTCCTCGTAAAATTACGGTAAGGACAGAATATGAGGTAGGTACGATATACCTGGTACAAGTATACTAATATTATATTTGTTAATTTGTAAGTGTAAATTTACGTCATTTTTCAGTTTAGTAATTGAAAGTTAACTCAACGGTACGGTATGCTGCAGATGAATCACAAGGGCGGGTCCATCGGATGAAGGCACACAACAAGAATCTTATATGTAGAATGAAATTATTTATATTATTTTATTACTACTGATAATATAGTACGTAGGTATATAAAGGTAATACTTCATCCGGGAGTCATACGGTCTGTAAATCGTAATGATAATGTAAATATGGTATTTATAAATATGGTGCAAAGTACGGACATTAGTGCCTTCGTATTTCTTTGTGATACATAATTGACTTGGTGTTGTTGGAGCTAGGGCTACATGTATATAAAGTAGAGCTTTTTGAGGTATATATACATATACATATAAATCTCTTGATATTTTTCTTATGTTTTACAACGCTGTTTTGCTCTCATTGTGGATGTTCCTTTCTGGTTGAGAAGATTAGGCAAAACAAAATGAATCAAGGTGTATCATTGAGATAGTTGGAGAACTTTATCAAAACATTGACGGAACCTCCTGTAGAAAGGCGTTTTAGGAACGCGTGGATTACCGCAGTCAGTTGCACCCATCAAATGGATTCGTCCCATGCTACAAATAAAGGTTAATGAAATTAACGCCTATTATCGTGGAGTATGGAATAATTCAATGAATGTAATGGTGATGTAGATGTATTCTTATCAGATCCTGTTGATCATCATCCGATTCTACTACTGTAGCATTAGTATATAAACTAATGCGATAACTAAGAATTTAAAGTGCGTTTTGTTCTGTATCCGGGTAGGATTCTACTTTGAACGCAAAAATTCTAAGAGATAAGTCTAAACACGTAACCATTTTCTCAATCTACCTAAGCATGCATACTTACTCTGCTGGTAGTCTAAAGAAAATCTAATTTGGCTAAAGGCAGGGTTGTATGAAAGTTACGTAAAATAAAACTTCACTTACTCGTCGCAGTCGATGAGTCCATCCCGGTTGCAATCCTAAGGGTAAAAAATTGTTCATTAATATTCTGTAAGTCTCCCCTACTCTTATATATAACATTAAATTGCCCAACAACTTTCTATATACAAATGATACACAATGTAGGTACTTTGCTACATTAAATTGTTTTATTTCATAGTTGTAAAAATTGGGTACTATTTGTGTTACCATTTATATGTATTGCATTCAAAGACAAGTTTTGTATGCAGTAATGCAATATATAGGTAATGTCAGTCGCACAAAAATCAAGTTCTTATTGCATTGTCTTGTGAAAATAAAGATTTAGAGCAATTCGACCTTGTATTATGCATAAATGAAAAAAGAAAAGCGACGAAGCTATAAATCTCAAAAAAATATCTGGCTTAAGGTCGACATGATTCTTCTCAGTTTACAGAAAAAATAAAATTTGCTCGGATTATTTTGACAGGTAGCAATTAGTATGCAGGTTGAATTTAAGTGAGACAATCGCAAACACTTACTTTTTGGTGGATCAGCATGTAAGTTCTGACGCTCTAAAAAAACAGAACAAAAAACATTGACAGCATTGTAATAAATTTCCCATTTATAGTCACAAAATGTTTTCATGAAGAAAAAACAACTTCATGAACATCCACAATCAAGTGATAAGTCGTATCTTTTTCATTTTCTACACTTATATTGTACTATATATATTTGGCTTCTGTATAAAATCACAAAAATGAAAGTACCTGAGCCGAGCAAATTGGATCATTAGCACAGTCTTCAAATGCTGTTGAATAAAATAAACAAAATTATTTAGTACCTTAGTATCTTCCATATTGAAATTGTGTAATATCCTCCTTAAATATTAAAGACAGTCATAGAGAGCGAGAGACGAATTTATAACGTATATAATTCATTGTATGAATTAAGCAATTTTATATCCAATATCCGTAATTTACGTAACGTAATTTGCTTTCTGAGTAAATATAAAATACCTACTCTAAATACGGCGGACACAGTAAGGAAGGAATTGGAGTTAATAGATGTGCATAATATATGATTGCAAATTACCATATGAAATGGCTACTGTTTCTCATTATAAATACTTTTATGACTTCATTGACCATGTTTCATGTAAACAGTTGGTAAGTGTAGTCTTATTTATATGTGTATCATAGTAGCAATTAAGCAAGAAGTGAAATTTAAGGCATTAGTAATCTGGGAACAAGTGTTTCTCGCAATTAGTCAAAAATTTCTAATGGCTCAATTTAAATTCAATGATAATGACTTTATTTTCATAAGACTGACCTCCAGATCTGTCGGCTCTGTCCCCCACAAGAGTCAATTGACCAGCGTCCAACCAGTATGGCTTAGAAATTAAGAATGGTCCACAGTACTTCCCTTTGTTAATGCATCTCGTGGTCAAGTTGCAATTTGTAGAGGCTTGACAAATACAAGCTAAACATGACTCTGTCATTGGATTGATGGGTCTTCTTTTGCCTTCCACTGCAATATAAAATAATATCCTGCAAAACTATTCGTAGAAAACTACAAGCAAACCCTGCTTCATTTTATACTTAAAAATACTTTTCGAATGTGTACACAGTACCGGAAGATAATGTGTTTGCTGCAAATACAAATAGTGTATATCTTACTACACAAATTAACATATTTAAAAATATGTCCAGTGTCAGAAGAACAATAAAGTTACACTTGGTTATGTAAATAGGGAAACAGCAAGAAAAATCCAACGTGTGCCACCATTAATATTGACTCTGTTAAGAAAGAATACAGCCATCTGTATTGTATTTAACTAATTGCTCTGAGTACCTTTGTAGGTACAGGGATACAATTACATTATTACCATACTTACTCATGCAGTCCCTCATTCACGAAGAAAATGCTATATTATTATCTTCCATTTTCCCATAACTGCGCATCACATAATGATTGCATTATTTATGTGCATCTTGCTCGGGAAAATCTTAGAGCAACTTAAATAGGAAAAGAACATGTAAATTGCATTAACGAAGAGAACTTTTTGTGAATATTTGCTATGTGAGTGAGCTGTAACTGATATTGGGATATTCCCTACAAGAAACTACAATTTACCACTACAACTACTACCTATCTGTATACTTTACATGCCTTACATGCTGACATGTCTTATTAAGTGGATACGATGAACGAATTTTTATTTTTTTCTCTTTTACAACGCTTACACACGTATCTACATTACCTTCAATTCTTTTCTTTTTTGATTCTGTCGAAATAAACTAATATAGTATTTTACTTAACTGATATCGCGCTGTAGGTGCACTTGAAAGCGAAAACACGAGTCAGTTTAGATAACTAATTTAACTGACCACATACTTAATAAGAAAGCATTAGCTAACATTTCCTTGATCTCAAGAAGGTACTTTGTTCTGCGGCGTTCCTTTGTACTTCGCTAAGTGTGCACTTATGAATGCCAACTTCAAACAATGCCAAACGACTGAGACGACAGTAATATACAGAGATAGCATTCTAGATAAGATAAAATCGTACTGCTAATTTGGGAATAACAATAGGGATGTAAAGACATTAAGTTTGAGTAGAACTATTTTTGTTTGTTGCGATGTAACATGTAACATAATGTACAAGAATGAGATTCTGAGATTTACGATGAGTCAATTTAATTTATTGTTTTGATAGTAGCAAACCATTAATTTCTTGACTTTTGATGTAAAATCGTTCAAAAACGTTCCTTATAACAAGTATGAATTGATACGCCAATGTAAACTAATTTTGTGTCAATTAAAAGCATTCAATATCAACCTTCTAGGTTTGAGAAGTCAGAAATATAATTTTTTCGGTTGAACATAAAAATTCAATACAATCGTAAGTTTGTACTTTGTAGTATGGAAGGAAATAAAATATAACTTAAATCAGGTATACAATATACATACTCAGACTTAATCAAGATGTGCTTAAGACGGATGAATGTAAAATACATGTAAGATGGTTAGAGCTTTCGGTTTTAAGTGGTTCATTTGATGTTAATGCAATAATGATATATATTTAGGCTACTACACCATATTTGTACAAAAATAGACATACCGATTTGTGACGGAAGAGATATTTGGTCATCTGGTTCATTAAAATCATGGAACTGCGGTATCCCCGTAACAATCACAAATGCACAAAAACAAACGTATGTAACAATAACTATGTGAATTGCAGAATAGCTGTACATTTTGAATAGCCTATAAGTTAACTTCCTTATCACGGCAAAAGAAATAAAGTTATTCACAACTGCTTATTTGTAGAATTATTACAGATATTTGGGGAAATGCACATAAAAGATTTTGAACACTTCTGTAGTTAGTTCTATGAGAAAGTGCGAAAATCTTCGCTTGTAGTAAAAACGGTGAAGAGTGTGTCTCTTGCCTCTTTCATATAAAGCAACGTGTGCACTGTAAGTAAAAGTCAGGTCTTGTTTGATTTTATATAAAGCTTGAGACTGTTCCGCTCAATGTACTGCATGCAGATCTACAGTGTTCACGATTGTTACTTACACCTGTGTGGTAAAAAACTAACTTTATAATAAAACAAGTCAGTAAGAGTTATAGGTACAGAGACTACCCTCTCACACAATAAGCACACACTGGGTGTACCTTTACACATAACCGGAGGTGGCAAAAGTAGAAGGCAACATGTAAAACCAAAGCAATCGTAAGAAAGGTAACGCCTTGTACCTGTCTTGTCTTACTGTACTCAGATTTTGCACACAACTATTGTATATCTCAAAGGTATTGTATTTTACACCACCACTACTATAATATACGCAGGTAAGTATAACAGAGTTACTCATTCATATAATACAACACCTACAGTAAAATGACCGGATTTTCTTGTGAGATTCCTGTGGCAAAAATTTATCTGACTGTATAAGTAGGTATTTATTATTCGCGTGTAATTTCCATGCATCATAATAACAATTTCGTTAAACGGGCAAGAAGTGGAAGTTGTGAATTATATAGCAGGAATTTTACTATCAGTATTAGGGACAACTACTATAGTTTAAGTGATGTTTAATTCTAGTGAGCAGTTTGCGATAATAATAATGCCGCAATGTGAGTAGTATATCAAATTTAACTCTCGATTGTCTTGACTTTACCTACATCTGACAGTGACAATGAAAGTCTGTGGGCGAGTTTGCCTGTAAAAGTTTGTCGGTTATGGTAATACAATGAAATGTAAAGTAGGCACTTTAGATTCTTTCTAAAGATATTATTCTGTATGGAATATAATATGTTTTGTTGCTAACTAACTACGTAGCTGGGGAGAGAACGAGAGAAGATGTTTAGCTCGTTTATAAGTCAAAAAGTTAAGCGTGCTGATGATGGTGTTGCTGACGCCATAAATTAGGAAACGTTTTAAGCGAAGGTTACTATTAAGAGTGCCTAGGTATTACATAGGCGTTGTTCCACTCTAAATCCTTTTTGAATGACATGTAAATGATTGTTTACAAAACGATTAAAAATGAAAGAAAACATTTAAAAGACCTAATTCAAAATGCATCCAATGTACTTGGCCCGGCCGGCTTGTTTATAACTTCCTATATACATTCCATCATCTAACAAGACAAATTGAAATTGATGTATACCTAAACCTATGTATAGACTACAGCCGCAAATAGCAAAATGTCAAGACATTATTATTGTGCAGTCCAAAATAACTCATAAATTAATAAGTGATTCATGTCAGCTACAAACTGTTAGAGAACATAATTGTGTCTGACTGCCCCAAGGTTGTAAGGTACTCACAGTCAGACACATTCAGCTTTGTTGTTTGTGCTTACTAATTGGAAGTATTATCCAAAGTTTCATACTGGATGTGTCACGTCACGGTGTAAAAGTGTAAATTCCAAAAGAACTTATTATAAGAAGTGTTTCAGCATAAGATAAGATCGAAATCGAAACACCTACAATCCAGTCTGGTTTTACACGGCCGTGGTTTTACTTGTAGATATACTTTTTTATTTAGCTTTAGGAGACAAACTTATGAAATCATCCAGGATCTAGTAAAAAGATCGTGAATCAGATTGTTGCATACGTAAACTGTTTTCGATCAAATGACGACAATAATTTTGGGTGGGTAGTTCGCATCTTTTCGATTTATCATGCACCTAAGCATCAATTTACTTAGAAGTAAAACCTCTTTGTTTTATGTGCGTGGGCGCGTTAAAATGAGTTCATAAGAACGTATAGAGATACTATAGATAGAAAAAAATTATATTGTTTTATGAAATGATATGATTAATATGTACATTTTTATATGCCATAATGCATGTATTCTTCTTTAGTGAAAATGATAAAGATGTTTCCGGAAATGTTCTGGAATATGAGCACGCTGAATCCAATTCAACGGATTTTATTACTTGCATACAACTTACTGAACTTATAGACAGCGATTTCAAAACTTCTAACGCCTGCTTTATCCGTTACATCCGTGTTTTACGACCGGAATACTAATACTAACAGGTTAGAGCTAAGCAAAGACCATAGGCTGCTTTACTGACTTGTTTTGTATCATTGACGTCATCACTTCATCTTAATTACTCCATGCATGACATGATGCTACTATTCTAACAACCGTGTATAAACAAAGATCTACATCTCCTCTACTTCTGACGAGTGCTGAGTTCATTAATGTATTATGCAACCTTCGTTCGGCGGTGTTTGAGAAACACAGAAATTAAACATTATCTTTCCAGGATCAAATTGAAACGGCCATTTATTTCAGTTTTATGAAATCATAAAACACAATTGTAAGTTAAGTCAAGTTAACTCTGGACAAAGGCACACTTAATTTACCAAAAAGACATTCCCTTAGAGCTTAATTATTCAGGAGCCATTTAAATCTTGTTGAATGCGGCAACCTAAAAAACAGAATAAAAAGTTTTAAATAGAATAATTATTATATTAATATACGAGCTTCAGGATTTTAAATGTAAAGTGGATACATTAATATCTAAACTCTGGACTTACGTCAACGGATTGTACCAAGTCTTCAAAATTTTGAATCATTTCGGTCAGCTCTTCAATAGATACTTTTTCGTCCTCACAAACTAAAATGATCTGTAGCTTATTGATACCGTAGCCAACCGGAACAAGTTTAGCTGAAATAATAATGAAATAATGATTATTTGTGAATTTTATTAAATGATATATTATGTGAGTATTATTCGTTTACTTACAGGCACCCCAAACGAGTCCGTCCATTGCAATTTCACGCACCATCTTTTCCATCGCCTTCATGTCAGTTTCATCGTCCCAGGGCTTAACATCTAAAACAATGCTGGACTTGGCAATTGGACCGGGCTTCTTTGTCTTCTTATCAGCGTACTCTTTTAGACGTTGTTCGCGGATCTTTGCAGCGTCGGCATCCTCCTTTAAGAAGTATAGAAAAATGAGTATTTTTGATAATGCTCATTTTAAAAAATTAAGGAACCTTAAATTGACTTCGTTTTAATGCAAAAATATTTCTAAACATTATCATCACAAAAAAAGTTGAACTGTAAACATATATATACATACATCAAAACCTTCCACAATAACTAAATGCCTAAGTAATGACTACACAATTCCCAACCACGATTGAAATAATCTCTCAATATTCTCCCATTATGTATTAATCAATTAATCTACTATTACTAATTTACTAACCTCATCGTCAGAGCCAAAAAGATCTACGTCATCATCGTCATCAGCAGCAGCTTTGGAAGCAGCAGCTGGTGCTGCGCCGGGAAATTGCTTTCTTAAGTCACCGAAACTTTTGATATGATTGTACCTGTTCATTTAAAATGAATGCAACATTAGCAACATGCAGTTAAACATTTGCTAGAGTTCATTTAGTCGTCTTAAACAAGGATATCATTATCATGGCTATTTTATGATCCTGCTTACCAACGAAGTGCATGTGGTAAATCTTTTCCATTTGGAGCTGTTTTAATGGAGTCAAAAGCAGCAGTGTCAGCCTTGCTGGGTTGATATCTGTTACAAATGAAAATCTTTAATTATTTACTTAATCCAATAATATGTTTGTGGTTAAACAAATGGCAAATAGATTCATTTCCCAAATATAACTATTAAACAGAGAACAACGGGACATTTTCAACATCTGTGAATTGTGTGCTAAGCGGATAGCCAACAGCGGAATACCCCCGTTTGGAATATTTAAAGTGGTTTAAATAATCAAACCATAAAAAATGAACAGCATCACTCAAACTGTTTGAGTGATGCTACTCAAACATAAAACATACAAACAGATTTTTCCACATTAAAATTATAATTAATTATTTTACATGATGAGGCAAGTCCGGCAAATGGTAATCTCACTTTTCTCAACACAATTCTACATAAATATAAAACACGTTGACAAAATAACAAAACACAGATTGTAAAATACGAGTAACTTACCCTTCAAGATAACTGCGAGTTCTCAAAAGTTCATTAAGTTTTTTTAACCCAGCTGCTGAAGACAAATCTCCTAAAGCCATGACTGTAATTTCTACCGGAAGTAATCTAAAAAACCACTGAAATTTCAAAAAATTTTAGAAATAATTTACAACCGGCTCACTACAACTCGAGGATTCAGGTGCAAAGGAACGATGGGGGCGCTCAAAGCAGTCAAGTTTTGCTGATGATTTAGTTGAGAGCGTCAAGTGAAGCTAAAGTCTGGCCGTGCTTGCCAATGCGGGTTAGTCAAAATGTAGAATAATCTGTTCACTGCAAAAAACTAGAAAACTAAAAATTAATTTTAACTGAAAAATTGTTTTAGAATGTCGGTTTTAGTGTATCAACGCTCGGATCCACGACACAAAGATTGGATACCTTTAGCTTCTCAGCAGGTAATCATTTCTACTACAGTGGAAATCATGATTTTGTAAACATAACTAACAACTGATTTAAATATTTAACTCACGTCCTGACAGTTATGTACAGTAAATAAATACACACTTTCCTTTTAGACTTTTTTGACTTCTACGACTTAACTAGCAATGTATTTTAACTATGAAAGCTACAGTCTTCTTAATCATCATACCGTTATCGTATATTAAGAATATGTAATTCATAATTATTTGTAATATTATATCACATTTGTACAATCGTATTAATGATTAAGTATGTATATTCTATCCGGAAGGTTAAAAACGCTCCGGATCTGCATCATTTAAATTTGTACCACATAAAATATATCGTTATTTTATTTTATGGAATGGATCTCTTTGAGTACATTGTACAATCAGTCTATTGGCACTCCCATTTATTTGACATTTCTTGACTCTCATCGTTCACATCGACGATAAAGAATAATGATCAGTTGCCTGTCATCAGGCTGTCAGCTTAAGCTTAAATTAACTGTGACACACTTGTAGAATTTGTGGCACGTGTGGCGTATGACTGATGACTTGATATATTAAACTTCAGTTTTTTAGTCTTATTGTGTATAATGGAATTAATGGAGCCTGGAGTGTAATTATTGTTTTTGGGAATTTAAAGTTTTGGTTTATACTACAAGTTTTTGTACAATGTAGATACACGTCAGTGAAATGGTGGCTATATAAATTGAGTGGCCTATATCGTTTATCTTTTTGTTTGTTTGCAGATACGACTGAGGAATATTATACAAATAATAGGAGTAAATTTGGAGCTTAGTGACGATGAAAGTGAAGTGTATTTTACTCTTCATTTAAAGCCTATGTCTGTACCGTTCTTCACGAGCGAACGGCTACAGGGTGGTAGGGTGCTAACTTGGAAAGAAATTGAATTGAGACAAATGCCAGATTTAATACGACTGTCAGCTCCTGGATGTGTCATAAGAATATGGGCAGGCAGTGGCAGACCGATAGTCACTTGGGGTGTTGTCTTTAATGGCCTGCATTTTCTAGCTAGTAAATGGCGATGGAAAATTAGCGAGTTTGAAGTAAACACAATCTGTTTTCGTACTCCTTACGGATTTTTTACTGCACTGGGGTGTCTACGGTCGCAACCCGTGGTACCTAAACGATATCTACAGTTTCAAATGCCTTCAAATCTCTGCAGGGATTCATATACTATTAAAACTTTACTGGCATTGCACAGAGTACAAAGGTCGGTGCTGGAAGAAGTAAGTGGCTCCACGTGTTACTGTTAACATTATGTACCTTAATTTTTAATATAATATAGAGATATTATTTTCCGTATGAATTGCAAAATAAATTAATAATTTTTTTTCATTTTTAAGTTGGATTTGGCCAGAAAGTTGAAAGGAGATATAAGTCTATATGGATACTCAACAGAAGTCGCAGGATCTTCATCATTTTCTCATTCTCCCCTGCACCCCAGTCTCTCTCTTAGAATACAACAAGGAAAAACTAAAATTAGGCTGAAGGAAGAAATCGAAGCCATGAAATTAAGAGTCAATTGTTTATGTAGCGAAAAAAGTAGAGCTGAAACACGAATTCAAAGACTAAAAAAGGAAGCAGTTGGAATGGAAGATATTTCAGAAGATCTTTTTTCACGAGCTCATGCTCTCACTAAAGAGCGTGAACGATTTAGAGATATGAAAAATAAATTACAAGATAAACGCCAACGACTATCTCAACTGCTTTGTCGCTTAACATTAAGAAAAAGGCAACTAATATCGGAACTGCTAGTTATTTATCCAATGAATTTGGTATGTGGTTGTTGCAGAGTTAGTATTGAATTGAATCAACTTATTTTCTTACCAATTTAGCCAATTAATATTGATTTAAGGTCTTAATGCAGGTATCAGGGGCCAAAAAATATTCAATAAACGAAGTTCAACTACCCAATGCAGAAGACTATGGCAATGAAGGAGGAGGTCAAATATCCGTAGCATTGGGATACACAGCTCATATGATTGCAATGCTAAGTTTTTTTCTGGGCATTCCATTACGTTATCCTATTAGACATTTCGGTTCACGAACACGAATTGTAGATCATATAACTACCCAGATTCCAGATAAGGAAAGAGAGTTTCCCTTATACTTTCGGGGAAGAAAAGATGTTTATTCGGTCTATGCTATTTATCTTCTCAATAAAAATGTAGCCCAACTAAGGTGGTATTGTGGACTCTCCACTCCCGATTTAAGGGCAACACTACCGAATCTGTACGACCTTCTTGCAACACGCTTAATTATTCCGGGGTGAGTTTCATTTTAAACGTCAAAGCTGATAAAATATCAAATGTATTGGTTAGACTTAAATACTTAAATTTGGTTTGCTAATGTACATACTATGTTTGTGTTTATCGTTTCTAGTTGGCCTCCTAACCCCGTAGATGTATTGGAAATGGCTCAAGAAATAACTGAAGAAATAGATGAACAACTTTTTAAGAATGAATTCAGTTTAAGTCTTGATGGAGGATTAGACCAAATAGGGCAGCCGTCCAAAATTGCCGATAATGTACGAAATTAATTGCTGAAAAAATATTAACCAACATAGTATTTTGTATAGGACACTCATGAGACAATTTACTTATAATGTTAATTATTGATGAAAGGTTTGGCTGCGATCTTCATTTTCGGATTTAGAATGTGCCGGAGCAAATTCAGTTCCTGTCGGAGAAATTCAACATGGAAAAGCGCAAGACAGATTCCTAAATGGGTGGAGGAAGAAGACTTATGAAAGTGAAGATATAGATCCTAAATGGCTAACAAACTCTTTAAATCTAGAATTTGATAGTGGAAGAAAATATTCAAATCCACCATCTCCTCATTCTTCACTTACATCCATATCAGATGAAGCTCCCAATGCAAGGAAACGTCGATTTGGGCGTGTAGAATTGTCAAATATATTTGGGAATAAAGGAGACAACAATGTCAGTCCGATATCTTCAGACAGTAGTACAGCGAACGGTCTACCACCTAACGACATAGCAGAGCTAGAAAAACATATTAAAGAAATAGAAAGAAGAAAAAGTATATGTGAGATTACTCCCGGGTGGCAAGGATCGTCAGAAAGTGCTAATTTACCCTCAACTATTTTACCTATCCCCACTGTACAGTGGACTGCGCAAGAAGAGAAATTAGATGATTCGATTGCAGACATGGTGAGAAAAATTAGTTTAGTAGAGATGCACTTAAATCGAATACCTAGTAGAGACATTGCTCTGAGAGCTGAAATGGCTGAAGAAAATGGAAAAATGACAGACAATAATGTGCCTGTACTGTTAGAAGACGTAGTTGACAATAGAACGGAAATTGATTGTAAAATAGGAGATATGGAAAATATTAACAAAGATCATCATGTACAGCCACCGATAATTGCCAATGATTCAGAACTTGCTACGTGTAATGTAAGTTCAGAATCCAACGTAAAGCAAAATGAAGTTGAACCACTTGAAACGATAGACGAGCAGGTTTCAGCCGAGCAAAGTTCATCGGGTTTAGATGTAGTGAGAGAATCTAAAGTGACCTTAATTGAGGAATGTTCAGTGCCTGACGAGAATCTTCTGCATGCAAGTCATGTTGACGAAGATAGGGCAAAAATGTTAGAAATGGAGCAACTTTTATCTGAACTGAATTGTGATAAGGACAGCGCAAATTTAGAAAATGATCCTTCTTCGTTATGGCTTCGAACAGAAGCTTTATTAAATTCTCAGTCTTTTAATCTGGTCAAGAGAAGAGTTTCGGAGTCCAACTGATGACATTCCATCGTATATTATTGTATTACATTTTTTATGTTCGATTCCAGAAGTGCAAAAGTGTAATCGCAATCGCAAGGTTTTGTTTCCTTTAAATCAGCAAAAGCCTTCACGATTCTTATTGTGTTGAGTTTACTGTCTAGTTTTTTTGAAAATGATGTTATAGTGGTAGTAGTATTTTACCTGTATTGATTACAGTAGATACTGATTATTACGTTCAGTATACCAAAGTTATAATAATTGTCGTAAATTCTTAATGTCTTATCAAGCTATTTGTTCTAAATGTAAACAATCTTCTTTCACAGCATCATCTTGCAGCTGATGAAGGAGTTACTGAATTGTGGTGTTTTAATCAATCTTAACGTAAAAAGATGTATTTAATTTTTGTGGTTTTCGATTCGTATATCATGTATTTCAAAAAATTTCAACCAAAATAAACGCAAAAGATTTTAAAGAAACATGCCATTCAGCATTGGTCATTGATATTACTTTCTTTAAGTAATAAGTACATTTGCAAAGTTGAATTAATTATTCATCTAATAGTCAATTTAAATGTTGCAATTTGTGTACTTTTGACACATTCACACTTGTAAAGCAACCCTAACAACAGCAAGCATTAAACATTCGTTTGATTTGGTTGAACGCAATTATAATTTTCATTTTACCTTTCATTTTGTTAGTTTGACTATACCAAAACGGTAAAAATAATTTAATTCGATAACCGTACTTTTTAAAGTATATACTTTAAAAATATATATACATATATACATCCTACTTACAATAATTTAGACACGCTTTTGAGCAGCTTTTTTAGTACATGATATTTTATAGCTAAAAATTTACATGACTGTATTGTGATTTTCAGATCCAGCAGACGCAATCGGATTAGCTCACCTAAGGCGTAGCTATAAGGAAGTTCGAGATAATTGTTTCCAGAACAATTCACTCATATCATAACTCACTGTGCCTTGTGGAAAACTCTGTTGGAGTCATTTAGTAAATTCTTGTTCTATACGTAAGCATTTTTTATGTCAATTGATCCATTTTATAAACCCCATGTGTAGTATGTAGTACATACTACATAACTTATAGGGTGTAGTGCTTGTGTGACTATGTAAGGATGTACATGATGCATACATGTGAGAAAATGAGGTTGCTTGCATAGCATGACACTCACATATTATGATCGTACAACTTACTGATACTGCGAGTCTATATCCAATCTACTCTGCTGCTGACATTCCCGGTGTTGTGTAAAATTTAAGTTTAACAAGTGAACTGTGAGTTCTTCCTTTGTTTATTTTATCAAATTATATACATTTTATCAATTTTTATTGAAGTAAGTATGAAGTGTAAGTATAGTATAATATTATTTTGTGTTTATATTTTTATTGTGAGTTATTTAGCCAGTAGTATACAGACATAAATCGTTTATTAGGGAATCGGGAACTGTACAATTGTACCCCTTTAAGTTCGCTTGAGTTCAACTATAGTATATGAATAACTTAAATTAACTTACTGGCTATATTATGTAATGACATTTATTACATAAGATTCAGAATAAGTATATGTGTCATTTTCGAGTATTGAATCGAATTAAAGTCTATCCGAATCCGAGAGAGACATCTAAATCTAAAAATAGGTGTAATATATTTATAGTAGTGAAGATTTAATCTTCTCTAGGTTATAATATATAGTTAAAGTTAGTTAATGTAGTTAAATATATATGTACCTTTGTAGTTTTGCATTTAAAACATTAGAAAATTCACACGCACATTGATCGTAGGTAAAGGTATGTACAAGCCTTTTTATCGGATAAAGATGTACCTTTGTACCTAGTATTTGGCACTTATAAGTACCTTTCAAAGGCTTATCTAATCTTGTCATATTGTACGTAATTTTGTGCATTCTCTGTTGCGTGATTGCGTGAATGAAATGATAATGATATCATTTAGTATTACAGTTATTTAGACTCACAGTATTAGATAGGTGTAGTATTTACTGTATTCTTTATCTTACATGTTACAATGAATGTCTAGTTTGTCTAGTTCTCATACGAATGTATTAAATGTATTTGTATGTTTGTTTAATTTTCAGAACTATTCGCATCGTTGTATTGTTTCACTGGTTGCAGACATCCACGAACAATTTCAAAGAACATTGTTTGTAAATTTTCAAAATCTACAACAATAAAGAAAATATTAGTAGCTATATCTATGTTAACCAGACCATTGTTTTTGACAGTAGTACAGAAAATGTCAATGTCATATGCTGCTAAGCATTTGGAAGGAGTTATTGATCTCCGTGAAGGATCATCGGCTCAATCAAAGTCTTTTTCCACCAATCAACAAAATAACACGGACAACCTCAATGAATTGAAATTGAAGTCATCGGAAGACAATTTGTTGGAAACTTTTTCAAGTGACAAATGTAATGAATATGTGGAAATGAGAATTCCAGTCCCATGGGGTCATATAGCGGGTACTTATAACTATATAAAATATAAATTGATATGGTTCATGGATGAATGTGGCAATATTTATTAAGTTAAGATTAAGTAATGTAGTTATTGTGATGTTTAGCAAAAGCATGGGGAAGTAGCAACGGTAATCCTCTTCTTGGTGTTCATGGATGGATGGACAACTCAGGTATGTACTTACTGTAAATGAGACAAATACATAAAGTTATAATAGCAGAAAATTATAATCTGTATTTTTGTGTGACAATATTTTCATACAGGAACCTTTGACACATTGGCACCATATATTCCGAAGTCGTTTTACCTTGTTGCCGTTGATTTACCTGGTCATGGTTTTAGCTCTCACCTACCCGCAGGAGTGCCTTACCATTACACAGTGTGTAAAGCATCATTAATATCATTTTTTACCTATATTTTATTTAGCTAATTAAAAATAATTAATTAACTCAAAGATATCTTTATATTCCTTTTAGGATTTCATTACATCTTTAAGACGAATAGTTAAGCATTTTAAATGGACCAAATTTTCTTGGATAGGACATAGTATGGGAGCAGGCCTTGGATCCCTGTATGCTTCGATTTATTCCACAGAGGTATATTATAAAAGCTTCATTCGGTATAGATTATATAATTTAAATTACAAATCCAGTATGCTTACAGTTGGTTTAAAAGTTTTTGTTCGTTTTTATTTTGTAGGTGGAGCGTCTCATTTTACTCGATTTGTTGAAACCAGTGACATCAGAAAAAAACTCTGACGGTAAGACAATAGGCAGTTATATCGATCAGTATCTGTCATTGGAAGAGAAAATAACTGCAAATCCTCCATCGTATTCATATGAAGATGCTGTGGACCGCTTGGTAAAAGCAACTAGCGACAGTCTCAGTGAAAAATCTGCAAAAATTCTTATGGTAGGTACCTTGCAGTATGTAGATATGGATACAGCAGTTATGTACACAAAACAGTTATGTAATTCAAGTTTCCTTAATAATTTTTGTTGTGCAGACCCGTGGCAGTCGAAGAATTTCTGAGGAAAAGTGGATATACACTAGAGACCTTCGCCTACGAAGCCCAACTGTTATCCGGTTTAACCATCAACACTGTTTTGATATTCTGAATGAAATAAGATGTCCCGTTATGGCTATCAAAGCTTTAGAAGCTCCATGGTTCGAAAAGAAGGACGTCTGTGACAAGGCTTTGGAACTATACAAAGCTAAATGCCAATCTTTTCAATATGTTGAAGTGCCTGGAAATCATTTTGTGCACCTGAATGAACCCGAAAAAATTGCCGACAAAATTTCTTCCTTTCTGTTAGAACAGAAGTCAGGTTTATAACAAACATTCAATGTAGATTTTAAATAGAAAGTTATGTTAACTTCTTTCGCTGACTGTAAATGTCTTCCCATTTAAATTTGTAGTTTTGACAAGGCAGATGTAACTTTATTTGCTAGCATTAGTTTACAATCCTGTTTAAGCAAACTAAATTGTTAGTAGAATCATTGAGACCAAAGCAATTTAAACTGAGCTGTGATTATTTTAGGTATATAGAACTTTGGAGTAAAAAATATCGTTTTGTAGTGTGAAATAATCTTGACACAATCTTTTTCACATTGACTATATTATACTATATGATACTTATCTAATAAATAATCTATACAAAAAATTTAATTTATGTAACAAGTAAAAAAATTATTGAATACTGGTAGTTAACTAGCATTATAATTATCACAGAACAATTAAATACATCTATACATGCTGTATCCCTGTTGAGTCACTTTAAGGAAAACAATTGTAGACCATTGTAGACCCTTTGGAAATACCGATTACTTAGCATAAAGTCAACTTATAGAGGAATGGCATCTAAAGTAATTTCATTCATTCTGGAATGCTTTCAACCTTGAGTATATGCTTCTCATACGTAAGAAACACAAAATATTTATTTTGGCATTATGAGTCGTTTGCAAATTATAAATTCATCTCTGTTCTGTTAATCTGCTGTATGCGTGCAGCATATTATAGTTAGCAAGAAATCCAAACTGCATTTGGGGAAAACACAACTCAAACTTAAAAAGTTATTTGCATATGTAAATAGTGTTATTTAACAACATTTATTTTCCTTGCGCACTAACAATAAGCTAAAAGAAACGGCTAGTTAATTATTATAGCAATAAATGGAAATGTGAGTGTGACTGCAGAAAAAGATCATGAAGCCTTTGTGCAAATAATTATAATATTTACCAGGATAATTGTAAGCTAGCACCAGCAAACTTCTTTAAGTTTTTCATTTATTCAAACCTCTATTCGTTTTTGTAACAAATCTATACTAAAGTACAAAAAACTGATCCAGAGTAGGTATGCATTTATTTTGTGTATAGTGAGACTTATTAGATCTACCAGCAGGATAATGTGTGGGCATAAAAATCGCCAGAATGATAAAAATACTTAATAATAATTAACCAAAGAGTTCACAGTTGACACGACACTCGCAGGTCCGTTGTTGATGCTAAGAAGGAATTATTTTATTTTCTCCTCATTACATTTCATACGTATACATTTATACATATACTACACAACAACTTATGCGGTTTTCTTTTGCAAACAAGTTAAAAAAGTAAAGTAAGACAGGCGCCAGTGCTCATAAAGGATTCAAGGCACACCAGTACGATGACTAGAACAGCACGCAATTTCATCCATCCTCCTTCACAATCCATTGTACTTAGCATTATTATTGCGATTGGCAATAACATAACTAAATAGTAAATAATAAGTATAAAAAGGGCACTCATGTTTATAATATAATATACTGCCCTCCTCTATACATTACATTAGGGATAATTCCATATAATTCTTTGAGGAAATGTTACGTTATGTGCATTGTGGCTGGCGAATTTGCGGATGTTGTGTAGTCTGCATAGAATCTCCCACAGACACATTCAATTCAACTTGATTAACACTACTACTATACATATTATTATAATGAAATGTTCACATACATAATCTATCCACCTTTCTTGCAGCCGCTATAGTGTAAATGTAAAGTGTACAGCTATTCATGCAGTCTACATATGCTTACTGTGCGATTACGTATTTGTTACTCAGCATGAGATCTTTAAAATCAAGTAAATTCAATGTGTACCTAATAAAGTCCTTAGGCCTCAGGTTAGAATTCCCCACTCATTCATAACTAGCAATAAACTCTACAAAGACGTATAGCACGAATTACTAATAGGTCTCATGCAAAAATACATGTACCTTCATTTCTATCTCATTCTACCTTTTTTCAATTCTCATTACAACTTTATTCCAAGTTTTATACTAATAAAGGTAACATGATTGTATACATACATAATGTAAATCATTATTAGTACAAATACATTTACATTCGTAGGCAAATATGTTCTAGTAGTACTTGAATGTATATTGTAGAATCAGAATCCATTAAAATAATTGTATACAGCAAAAGACTGTCTACATTTTCTTTACCTTTACAATGCACCTAATGAATTAAGCCGTGTATAGTGCATGTTTGCGTATAAATTATTGCAACTCTTGTTTATTGTTGATTCTAAATACTTGAGGAGTCTTGGTGGATGCAAAAATTCTTTATCGTTTAATCGAGGGGGATTGAGAGACATTAATATATTTTATTACATCGTCAAGCAAGTGGGTGACATGTGTTGTCCGTTGCTTGCGATAAGAAACTTTTAGAAACTCTGTCTAACTGTCTCCGCTCTGTCTGTACATTATCTCAAGACCATCTCTAAGACGCCATCGTATCGCCAATTTACTATCGCCAATTCGTGACGGCTTCCGCCAATATTTGCTTACAGCACCGCAACGGTTAGCATCCGTCGTCTCTAATTGCCTACACTCCAACAGTGTAACTACAAGCTTAAACTATTTTACCTCTAACCTTTTACCCAAACCAAGGCAAACACATACAATCCAGACGACAGAGAAAAGCTTACTTGTTCTCAGAAGTCATTACTGAAATGCAAATAAAATATCTTCAGTTTCTACGCAGTGTTTTGGATCTTATCTATTGATATGATGGTGCCAGGACATACAGAAGTACTACTAGTAATGGTAGTGGGATTACCACGATACGATCATTTTTAGAACAAATAATTTATTGCTCCACATATAACACTAATACATGTTCTTGAACTAATAGGCGAACTTTGCATGTGTATCTCAAGACCCAATAATAAGAGATTCTCTGCAGCTCTATAGTAGAAGGAGAAGTATATAGTAATCATAGACAGCTTTTATTTATGTATTAATTGATTTTATGGAATTGCCTACCATCTATTCATTATAGTATAGTCTTTAGCAAAAATTGCATCCTTAACACTTCATACATGTAATGGCCTCTGTATCTTTAGTTTCTTGCCAGCAGTTACTTTGTCGTTTAAAAAAAGCTTGCGATTTCTTGTATTCCACATGACTTTGCCACTTTTCTTTCTAATCTGTAACCCTGTTCTCTGTAGCAGAGCCAGACGTATTATGTATTTACAGTCGCCACACTAATGACAAGCACAAAGAGAGTTATTAGAGTTTTTACATCCTTATTCCAATTCTGCTGTCATTTCGCTTAATTTACTCTAATGACACAACTAAGTAAATCGAATTCCAGCTGCTAGCCACGTCCATAAGTTTACATTTGATTACAATTGCAATATCCACAAAGTGTACTGTTCTGCTCATAAACGAGCAGAACCTTGTTACAATAGAGATACATATATAAATGTATGTATATTATCCACAGGATAATAATATTATATCATATAGGTATTATAGTAACCTATATAAGTAAATGTATGTAATAGTTCATGTTCTTCTGTGCAACTTATGAGCTCTGTCGACGCTTTCTTTGTGAAGAATCACCGAACCGGTCAGTCTGGCATTGGTATTGGAATCTCTCTCTCTCTCTCTCAGGGTGTGGTGAAAAAATTTGCCAAGTTTTGGCTACCTGTTGCGCTGGTGGATTTCTTTGGTTGTCTGTTGGTGGTGGCTCCGTTGAGCTGAGAGAGTAGATCCATTTGACTTGAGACTTGGTCAACTATAAACATACACAATACGCTACGCTTTACCCCGTAGAACATCACAGCAACATAATAATAATACAATAAGCTCACTCTCAAGTCAAGTTGATCTCTGAAGCTTCTCTCTCATTATCATTATTTGTCTTCTGACAATGTTCTTTTGCATCTACAGGTATTATACGACACGACTACAAGTTTCTATACAAGTCGACTGCACCATTCATTCGTAAATATATTTTATGTAGTACATGAGCACATGGTATACCTATATTGTTGTTGTTTTACCAAGAAGACCAAGACCAAGACCAACTCAACTACTTACTGACTATATATACCTGTAATATTTATTATAAAGAATTTTTCCACAACAACAACATAATATTGTACAAGAAATGCCTTCTTTGCCATTGCTTGACATTCTCTCAACTCTTCTCTGACTCCAACAACTTGCTAAAAGACCTTTGGCTGTATTGTGTGTTGCACTTCGTACTAAAAAGTCTACTTGTATTTGTACAAGAAAGAACAAGGCGACCGGAGTATGGTAATCTGTATCTGTACTGGGTTTACTATAGCAGAAGTATAAACTGAAATGAACTGCAGCAGTTTGGTTGGTTACGTCACACAATATTGCATTTATTTTCTTACGATTATTACAATAGTTGAAGTACAATGTGCTTGTTCTTTAAGCATGAGCTAAAACTATAAGGATTTGCTTTGCTCCCATCTTGTCATCTTTTCTGTGTGCGTCTCTCATCTCGTCTGTTCTAGTCCAGCGTAAATTCCATTGTTATATAAAACTCCTTTTCAATGTATGTTCAACAGTTACATGAAACTAATTTAATGCACACAAGTATTTATTGTCTATGTTTGATGTTCAGGCAAACTTGCTTTAGCTATTAGTATTGTCTTCTACATGGAGATGAGAAGGTGAGAAAATTTAGTTCTGTATAGGCCTGTCCTGTAAAAGTATCCGTATATATATATTTTATAATACTAATATTGTTATGTCCTGCTTTTCTATGGTGTGTATCTATGTAGTTGTTTAGATCTTGTAGAGTTGCGTGTTATCTTTAACAAGAGTTCTATATTATCTGTATAACCGTACTAAGTCGTTTGAGCAAATGTTGCACAAATGTTTACCTTGCTTGGCTTTTGGCTTAACTCATTTGCGAGAAGAGTAGGCACACTAATATTATAACCATGTCATCTATATTCTACATAGTAGGTAATGGTAATATGATCGCGAATACCTGTAAACTAAATAAATGTAGTATACTTTTGCTAATTCTTTTGCTCAGCAAAAGCAAACCAAGTCGCGATTCCAGATCAGGATTTCAACTTCGACTTTAACTGCAACTCATTATACAATTTACAGTCCCAATCGGAAAATAAATATATTTATTTTCCCTTGAACATCATGTCAACAAATCTTTCTCCCCCTTCATTTCAGTCCCAGCTTGACTTTTAGGATGTGTTCATCTTTTCTTTATGTTGTTATTGTTCCACTATTTGCAAACCTGTGGTGCAACCAGCAACATTAAAGAAACATACAGTCGTCCGCTTCACAGCTAAAAGGACCAACTCGCAAAAATCATAAAGAAAGGACAGCAATTTGTGTAAACACTGTTGTAAAAATTGTTTACGCCAACAATTCTTGTGCCTTAAATTACCACAGACTTATTTTCACATTGACAGTTATTGTTTTCAGAATTTTCACGTTCGCTAGCCTTTACTACTTAAATATTCGACAGTTTGACTCATTTGGTGTATGTAAACTGTATTATTAAGTACAGCATACCAAAATATTTTGTGGTTTGTTGTTTTTTGTTTGTGAATTTGTGGAGATTCACATAAGTTACCAATTTGTGTAGTGCACATCGTAATAGTGATAGTATAAGTAGTGAGGCGATGTGAGAAATATTACAAGTTAACGACACAGACAGAAGGACAAAACAGAAGTACTCAAAAACGAGAAGAACGGACAATAAATGAGTCTCACGCTCTACGGTGAAAACAGACAATAAATAATAAATGTTTCATACTGTACAAAATAGGTTCTTCCTTTTGCCAGTCGCTTGCTAGTTTGTATAGTTAGTTTGTTGCGTTATTAGTAAGCACAGTAAACATTCATTTGTTACACAGCTACTAAAAATCTGTGTGAAGATGCTGCAAGTGCAGTTTAAAGTGCTATAAACCGGCTAATCATTTTTTCACCGTCAAAGTCAAAATATTTGATAGAAAGGAAAAGATAATAGACTGAGACACACATATGCGGGATTAATGGGAGACTAATGAACGGATAAAGTGTATCCTCTGACAAAAAGATATGAGCTTGGAAAATGAGATGAGATGGAGGTTGTCAGTGTCTGTGAATTGTCTTCCGTAGTGGTGGTGGTAGCAGCATTGGTGAATGAAGTTAAGATAAGACATGAGTCTACGTCGCCCCATAAAACAGTAAGAATGAAGAAATGATTTGGTGGTGCCAAGGGAAAAGACTGTCTCCAACTTTATCAAAGACACTTACCATTAGCCAATGAGCACAGTGTGCCGTATACCTATCTACTACACGTCTCCACAGCACACAGCATACATAAACAGAGAAAGAGAGTAAAATAATATATTCCTTCTAAAAACTGTCTGTGTGACGAGCCAAGTCAACCAAGGACCATCACGACGCATCAACTCTGTAATCTTTATTAAGACAACTCTAAAAGCTAATCCACTCTGTAGGCAAAGTACACTAAAGTCTCTCAGACATTTCACTCAACGAAAAGCAAGAAAAAATTGAGATAATCCTACTGCATGTGTTGCAATGCAATAATATTAACATTCATCGCCATAAAATAAATCACAGTAAAAATCATTTGTGCATGCAATAGTAGTCTATATAGATTCCTACAACAAAGCCTTTCCTCTTAAATCTAACCGATTGTCATTAAAGTCTCGTTTTGTCTTTTCTCCTTACGTGTGTATGTGCAACTTGACATAATGCTTGTACCTTGTCCGTATATATGTAGGAATTAATGTATTAAGTAGTATCAATATCAATATCTACCTGAACCTGAAAGAACTGACGAACCCTTTCCCTGGCTTTAAACATTGTAAGAAGTAGCTTCGTATTTCTTTTTAGGTTTTACCTTCCTAACTCACCTAAGTGAAGTTTGGCTTACATTAAAATGTACGAGACAGTTTTACATGGTTAAATTGTAACGAAACGTATATAGGTAGGTATAGGGATGTTAATGAGTGAAGACATAATTGTGTTATTTTACAATAATAAAAATATTTCCCGCACGAAAGGATAATAATTTATGATAAGTTGTGCTCTACTCTACTTAGGTAAGGTTGAAGAGACACGAACAATCGGATTTTAAAATAAAAAAGTTTGGATAAAGCAAAAAGGACGGAGAGATAGTTGTGTGAGTGAGAACTACCATAGCCGAATAAAAACACAGAAAGACACACAGAGCTACCTACTCCAGCTATTATACTACTGCCACTATTATCATTTTACGCAGCTCGACAAAATACTACTTAAGCGCTAATAGCTGTAGTCATAAAGTGAAGGAACATGTGCCTGGGTCTCAGCATGGCGACACCGAGATTTGTTATTATTGTTATTACTGCAGCGAGTGTCTCCACGATGATGGGAGCAACATGGGAAAATAGTGTGCTAGCCGAGACTCCGACTCCGACAAGAGTCACAGGCGGCAACCCACCGACTCTCAGTCACACAAGGCACACTGAGATAAGAAGAGTCATCCGAGAAGGCCACCACCACTATAATAATAAACAAATAGCTCTACTCCTCCTGATACGAACTGTGGCTCTAACGCCATCAAACCCATGGATGCCATCCACTACTTCTTCCTCTAAAAGACATAGAAGACAGTCACAATCACAATTACAACAAACAGCTCTTCGTTCAAATGCAAACTTGGAAACTACTTCATCCTCATTATCATTTCCCATCATAAGCTCTCATAACACTCATCAACAACATCCAAACCAACAAGAAGCCATCTTACAACACTTGCATAACAAGCAGCTGCAGCAATCACATCTTTTGCTCACGTCTCTTGATTTATCGTCTGCTGCCGATAAGGCAATAAGGTCTTGGGGACGATTGAACCACGGCGGACAACTTCTACCGTTCCATGGCACTCTCACTAGTCAAGGTGTCAACTTAATGATAATATTATAATCAAATAATCATATTTTCAGCATTCATAGATTCCTCAGGGTTTAATGGACAGAGTTAAGTACAGTACTTACTATTTAAGTATGCAGTTATAGGTATTAATGTATAGATAGGTATGGTATGCTTTAATTCATTCTTGGCAGTAACGTTAATTTTTCTGAGTACCAACGGAATACTAACTAAAAAGTATTTTGTCTAATTTCTCAAAGGACCGCATGTATCTGTAAAAAGCAGGAATAGGTTATGTACTGTAGCGTACACATACACACACTGTCGGCAAAATTGACTTGAGTTTTGCAAAAGAAACCTGAATGAGGTAATTCTTATGGCAATTTATGAACATCTTTCATCAGAGGATTGGTTTGTTCTTCTGCATTACTCTTAAAATGTTTGATGAAAGGCTTTACGTTACTTTTGCTGCATGTCTATCCAAAGGTGATGAGTGGAGTAAAATACGTAAATTAAACTTTGCCTGCCCACTTTTACGTACAAAATACATGCATATTAAAATTATATGTGAGGACTGGCTGGAATATACCACCTGTGCATTACACAGCACAGGCTGAGAAAAATCTATAAAGATAATCTCATCGTATATGCAAATGATTGCAATTTTGGTCTTCACGATTAATTCCATTTAATTCAGTGTATCGTTAATGTATTACGAATATGAATGTGTACATATAGGCATAGTAGGCATAAAATATTACATCATAGCCACAGTCATCATGGTATGGCGTATCTTACCTGATCTTTCTGCACAGCACATCATACGTAAGGTATTCAAGCTATGTTTTATAATGTTCCAATCAAAAATGAAATATCTTGCACACAACCTGCAGATATGCTGATAGCAGTTAGTTAGCATTGAGTTGACTCCTTTGATCTTCCTTCCCTTTTAATGAAAACTAGTATTAAATTATATTATATGCATATACAGATAATTATCTTTGATTATATTTTAGAGTTGCACGCATGCACGTATATTAGCATTTACTCTTGCACTTAAAGCATACTATTATAAACTACTGAGGTGTACTGCAGTGATATATAAATGGGCAATAGAAGTCTGCGGTAGACTTATTGTTAACATTAAATTGCTTTACTACATTCTTATGTGCATATTTATTACAGCACACCTCCTCCATATCTTCCATGAAACTTCTATCTCTCTCGCTCCACCCAATTCTTGCTATATCTATACTCTGCATTACACACCGACGGGTTTAGGTCATACTATTCGCAAAAACTGTTTTTTGACTAATACTTGCCCATAATGAGTAAATTATACATAAACGATTGCAATCTTTTTGCGGTAAGGACCTCACTATATACATTTCGTACAATACAAGGCTCCGTCAGTAAAGCATCAGACAGCAGCTACTGCACAATTTCAATGGAATCTGTCAGGTATTCTGCAATGTTCAAGGGAAATGGAACATTAAGAGAGAGAAACGTCAATTATGTCTAATTAGTTAATTGTTTTGTTGGAGTCTGTTCAAATAGTGTAAAGGGAGTGAGTGAGTACTTCAGAGCGGATAGGGAATAGACTGGTGACTACAATCCGGTCATTACATATGAGTTATATATAAGTAATAGGGGTAATAGGTAGTTCTTGTGTAACACACAGTAGACATATAACGCAATAGCACTCAATGTGGACGGATATTCGTATTTATTTTATTACAGAGAAAGAGAGAGTAGAGAGAGAGAGAGATGGAAAAGCAAACCTGCAATTTAATGGCGAATACTAAAAAGTTGAATTGCTTCAGTCGACATGTGATATACAGAAACACATGGAATGATAGCATTTAATTAACTCCACCTAAATTTCCAAACGAAAAAGGAGCATGAGGTACATTAATGTCCGTAGCCATATGATACGCAGACGATTTTACGAGGAATTTACTCAATGTGCGTGTAAATACGCAGACTAACCCTAAAGGAAGTAATGATTCAACTATGAAAATTCCTTTGTATTGTTTGTGTATATTTCATTACCTTTATATAGAGCCATGCATTGTGGTTTAATTCAGGGGTCCTTTTGTCTTTTGAGTGTGTAATGTCTATACGTGATCTAACTCGATGAACTTGTAGTATGGAGTAGCCATTGTAAGAGAATAATGGATGATGATGATGTGATTAAAGTCAATGAAGAGAAATCATGGTGTGAAAATAATAGAATCTAACTATACGAAGGCGATTGAATGGTAGTTGGGGCGATGGTTGTGGACAAAGCGTGTAACTGTGTAAGTAAGGTAAGGGTTGAGAAAGTCTTGAAACATGAAAAGAATGAGACTGAAAGTAAATGACGGAGGCAAGCAACCAGAAGAGCTCAACTGAAGGTAAATATTTGAACAACAATTATCAAGAAGAATAATGGCATTACTCAAATGAGAATCCGTAGCAGGTACACACATTTACCTTTTCCGATACTTTACTCTGTATAGGATAAAAAACGGAAGACTGATGTACTCTATTCAACTATTTTTGTATGTGGTGGAACGAACGCATGCTATAGAAGCTATGTGTGGTTGCGGTAGTAATTGTATAATATGTAGCAATGAGTATACTATTTATATATACCAAGTATCTTCTAAATTTAGAAGCTTCGATACATTACGTACTTAGGTTCTTTTAAATTCTTCAGCTCGATTTTTCTTTATTGTTCTGAATAGTGATTTGATGGCAGAGGACTAATGTATTAAAGCTGATGGGATTATGCACACAGGACAGTGAACAGTGTTGTGTATACCCTACAGTAATATTTGAGTTGCTTTGACTTACGTAATAGTATTATAATGTAGTAGGTAGAGTAAAAGACAAAGCTTCAATAATACGAAAGAAAAGGATAAGGAAAACGGAGCGTAATGAAAGCTGAGGAAACCACAACACAACTGCTGGATAAAAAAGTGGAGTTAAAGTGAGGACAGTTCTAACGAAAATATTTAAGGTAGACAAAAAATTAGATGCAAGAGTCGAGTCAAGTCGGAAAGCACAAAAAATTTCGACAAGACACAACTAAAACCTTCTTCGGTGACTGATATGGATAGATACACAGACGCACACACGTTTACCATATAGAAAAATTCCATATAGTGTGTCTCTTTTTCCTATATAACAGATTTCTACATGTATTCTCTATCGTATCATCCCAATCCTCCAGCACTACATAAACTCCTTAGTAGAGAAGTGAAGAAATGTTTCTACTCCGATCTACAATAGATGTGAACATTATAAACTTTTAAACTAACACATAAAGAGTGTGTCTAGTGTTGACTATAGGTACAGTTTAAAGTAAGTAGTAGAGAGTAGACTTGAGGGTCGGATGGATGTTGGCTTGGATGCATTTAAGTAATTTAATGTAACTAACAAGTAACGTGTGAAGTGCTCATATATATAAGTAACTCGACAAAGGTAGGCTGACGAGATAGAGAGGACAGACTACTACTACTACTGCCGAGAAGTCTTTCACTAAAGTCTGCATGACTATATACCATACTACTTACATATTGTGCCTAATGTATTGTAAAGCCAAATGGAAGATACAAGAAGATGATTTTAAGGTGCATTAAGGAATAAGAAGGTTATCGGATGTATGAAATGAAGAGGAGGTTTCAAAAAGTAGTCAAGTCGATTCAAGTCAAGTCGAGTGAAGTAAGTAACTAAAGTGGAGACTTGTGTCACATTCTTCTGCTCGTCTTGTTCAACAGAAATGTTCTTTTATTTTAGTCCTTTTCTCTGTACCAAACTACTACTACCACTCTGATTCTCTGAGAGAGAGACTTGGCTGACTTGGAGAGATAGGAAATTGGTAGGCTAATGGTATGTATATACGGGATAAACACAGAGCCAAAAAGGCAGGGCATAGTGAATTTGTTTTGGTTTAGCTGCTACATACAACACTAACTTGACTTGTTGTCGTCTGTTGTGAGTATTCTTATTGAGTGGATGTATAGGTAGTTCGATTCGTATTGTTAATAGCTCTCAGTAAGTATAGATAAAGAAAAGGAATACGAAGACGATTGATATTATCTTCTCACTCTGTCAAGTCAAGTCAGTCCGTCTCCTTTTCTTAGTATTGCTTTGGCTGCCTGTCCTCACTCACTAACTAGTCACTGAACGAGAGTCCTTATCTATATATATTTATAAAACTGTACTACTACGGTATATGCCACAGCTTTTTCGTATATATATTTGAGTCTGGTACTACTATGGCACTTCTCTCTAACTATTACAGTATAATGCAAAGTTAGAATTCTCTTCATTGAATTTAACATGGAAGAGGTTGGCCTTAGTACTTCAAAAAAATACTCCCTTCTCTCCGAAACAGACAGAGTTGCTTTGAGTCAACAACAACAGCTCTGTCACATTTTGTCGAAAACGATGCACTCTCGATCGCTAGTGTTGTTCTTCTTCATCAGTATCAATGTCGTTAATTTTGACGCGATTTTCCTATACGCGGAGGAATAAAATTGCTGCTAAAGTCCGTGTAAGAACATCCTTTAAAAATGTACGTAGCACGCAATTTTCATGATTGCTACTTTCAGACTGCGATATTACGATTTAAACATCGCTTGGGTCGTATCTTGGATTGAATAAGCTATAAATAAAGAATTTTCGAAGAAATCATGAATCATGAATCTCAATCTCAGCTACCCAGTAATTAAGTAGAATGTGTGTATAGCGTTTTCATTATTTACTGTTAGTACGAATGTGGAGTAAGATATCATATTATTATCTCATGTGGAGGAAAAGACGATAGAGACGCAGCCTGGCTGTAAAGGGTGTTATATAAAATATAAATGACACTTAGCCTCATTTATTTACACACAAGCAAATCCATGTAATTCTCTCTGGAAATAGCTCAATTATAAGTAACTACTAGCCTTAAGTGTGCAGTAAAAGTGTCTCATTTTCAATTTAAGAGAATCGTCTCATTCCTCTGCATTTTACATGACCATTCCATTAGCAGCCTTTTGGCCTTTGGGGTTCGTTTTGCCACAGACTACAGACAATAAATATATTTAAGAGTTGGTTGCGTTAAGTAGGTAGCCTTTGGTGAGGATGGGTATTATGACTTCGACTTCACGTATACATTAGCTCAAGTAGGCCACCTTATTGTTTCAACAAGAACAAGGTAGACACTTAAGAAGTTGTAATAATTCCAATAGTCAATACATTGTTATTGTTCAGTTGTCCTAAAGTAGGGTGCATTTACACATATACACCTAAAATGTTATTGCTTCATATTATTATCATGCATTGTGCTATACTATTACCCTGGTCTGACATATTAGTAGAGTGTGTATACACAGTTAAACACACAGAAGAGTACTTTATAAGGTTAAGTGTATGAAATTCAATATGATTGTCGTTGTATGTATTTAGTTGTAAGAATTGAAATGAGTCGGACGTATATTGGATACTTATGTTATATTGATACTATACACACAGAGTCGACAATCTCCAGTGGCGGAGGCGGCACCGACACCCAGAAACTTTTTTTGGATGCCAAATCCCAGTCGCCATCCTCTTCCTCGTTGGCGGCCGCGACTGCTGTGGTAAATGCTATCCGTTGTGCTTGCGACACCGGTGACTGTACCTCGAACTCTGGAAATGCCTGTCTCACGACGGGAATGTGCTATACTCAATTCCTGGACCGGGGAGAAGGATCTCGTAAACTTATTCGTGGATGCATTGGGTTTGTCTGCTTTTTAACTCTCCTCAATCATCTCCTTGTACCATTCCGTGCATACCAAGATACATATATAATGTATACCTAACTATTGCCCTAAAAGAAAAAAATCCACAAGTATAACTGTAACTGCATATCATTAAATTACTACCGTACGTAGGCAAGCCTCAGACAGACAGGGTATAGATTGGCAGGGTTTGACTTCCTTTATTTTAGACTCTGCATAGTTACTGTAAATATTTAAGATAAGCAGAGGCTTGAGCTTGACTCTGCAGTTAAAGATTCTTGGCTGTCTTACAGTACTCGGCTGTGTAAGTGAGTTGTAAATATGCAGAATAATATATTGGCTACAGAAAATATCTTCGTCTCGCTTTCTTTGCATCTGTTTTCTGCTTTGCTGTAATTCTTTATACGTACGACTGCTGTTGATACAACTACACACAGCACCTCTAGGGATCTATGTGTATGTGCACATGTACTAACAATAAGTGTATGTGTATCTCTTTCTCTTTTATGTGTAGTTTGGTGCATATTATTACCACGAGTCTCCAGACCATTTAAACAAGCATATTTTAATACTAATTGATAGCTGGTTTAAAGATGCAGACACAGAGACTCCACCAAAGTCACAACCGATTCGATGTTTTGTAAATAAAATTAATGGCAGAGCTGACTAAAGTGCATTGCTTGTTCATTCCCAATGGGATCACACAACAGAGCACGACATGGATGGCAATATTGATGTTGTACAGCTGCCTCATGGAGTTCCTACTTTCATTCACTTTCGTTTAACTGCCTTTACTATTTGCCTCACTTCACTTGCGTCGCGTCTACTTCAACCGTGACATCGAGAAATGTTCAATCAATCTATTTATATATTTCTTACATTTACTCACACGAACATCTTTTGACATTTTTACTTCTACTGTATTATTTTTTAGTACCATAATAATCTCTACAGATATAAAATCTGTAGCGTATTCGTAAATTAGTTGTTCAGATTCATATGATTAAATTTAATTACCTATGTAATAGAAGTTGCACCAAGCAAAATGAAACATTGTTTACAAACAAAAAAAGTTAAGTCAAATCCTTGTCGATTTGCATGATTGTCCTGTTCTACTTTGTACTGTCACATTTTACCTAACAGAAGAAGTATGTCATTAAGGTAGTATTTTATTCAGCTGAAGGTGAATAATGCTAGATATAATTGGATGCCAAAGATTTATACCAAGTCGATATTTACTAGCTTTTACATACGGTACTCAACCCAGTTGATTATTTTAGTTTCCTCTAGGTTAAGTTTGGCTCGATTTTTTTATTTTATCATAGGGAACACCTTTAGGGATCTCTATACAATATCGGTAGTAATACCAATTGGTACTTCGTACTGACTATCACAATTAATTGACAAGTTTAATTTTTTTAATTTTGAACATTTCATTAAACCTGAAATGGCATAGCATTCCCATGAATAAGTGAGGTGGGTATGTATAGTATGTGTATGTACCTATACCGACCATATTAGACCATATGATTTACTCAATAGTTTTAATAGTTCGTATGATCATGTACACTGTCATTCATGAGTATGACATTTCACAGCAATGCATTACCTTCAATATTGTAAGGTCTTCTCAGACTACCATAATACTAACAATACTAATGGGTAATATTACATTTCCATCCTGTGTGCTTACATCCTGAACTTATGAGAGTGCAAAGTACATTGAATGAAACATGAGTTTATTGTAGTTTACTTGCAAAGGAAATCACATTAGGGGATAATAGCATTTTAACATTAGGATTACTTACGGTTGGAAAGCAACCGATTAAGTACCACAGTCTTCGCTTTATGAGCTGCCATTTGATACTTTTGCATAGGTTGTTTTCTCTTTTCATCTAAAACTTAAGCTAAAAGCAAACTTCCTGCCCAAATTGATAATATTTTGGGGTTCACTTTTATGTGTAGTGAGACTACTCCCCTGTTGTGTGAAAACAGACGTCCAAGAGTTGGAAGTGCGAGTCGGTGGCCTTACTTACATTGCTGTAACAGCGATATGTGCAATGCTGGAGGACTCACAATACCCTCAACACATTTAGGCAAGTTTACAGATTTTAATCAGAAGTAGGTACCTAAAAATGGTTTCAATAACGAAGGAAACAGTCCGAGTAGTATAACATTACTTAATATTGCTTAATTGCTATTCATTGGCAGATATTTTTCATGAATATTACAATCAGACCGACTTTTAATTTGTGGAACCTACAAAATTTTTATCCAAAAATGATTTTTATTTTTTATAGTTAACATTGCGGTTGCAAACAATAGCATTACTGAAACGACAACGTTTCGTACGAATCCTCACCATCATGTGCGATCTCACCATGTTCCTGACGAGAATAATGTGGAAGTTGACGAAATACCTGAGACTACTCTTGCAAATCACGTTAGAAATCCGAATTCAAATAATCACAAGGAACTTTCGCCAGGAATCATTTCCTTTTTTGTTGGCTCTGCTGTCTACGTAATTGTTCTTAGTGCACTTGGCTTCGTCAAATTCTTTTTATGGAAACGAAAGCAAAGGTAAAAAGCTATAAAATATACATATATATTCTGGTTTACTTGATAGGAAATAATATTAATTTCAATCTTGTAGACTGCACACTCTTAATAACTCTAGATTAGATTGTATGAATGAACGATATGGGATCGTTATAAAATCAAAATAGCACGGTATACAATATGGGGTCTCTAAAATCTGTTCAATATACTATGAATAAATTTAATGTTATTTTCATATTGCAGTCAAGAGGCATGTTACTACCGTAAAGATCTGGAGCAAGAGGGAGATGTGGACGAAGATCGTGGGGTTCATAATGAGACTTGTTTAAGTTCCCCTGTGAACACAGAAGAAACAATTGACTACGAGCCAAATCAGATATCAATTTCCATTCCTTGTCACCACTACACTTTCCAGCAGGGTCATCATCATCAAGATCATTCTTCCTGCGTCTCATCCGTATCAGGAGGGCCAACACAAATGATGGCAAAACTTGGATCCTCTGAAGCATTCCCTGGTTCTCCACTCTCCTCCACAGCTCTCCGCTCTTCTCTCGCATCTCCAACCACTACAACCAGCCTCACAAGTTCAGAGATAGAGAAAATGTGAAAATGTAATTGTATTTCTGTGTTGCTGAAGAAATAGTTCGTATCGTTTGAGCTATCAAGCCTGGAGTAGACATGATGACCAGACTACTAATAAGCCAAAGCTACTAAATGGGCAAGAACGATGTTTAATCTGAAAGTATACAATCTACTTTTACTATTTCGTCATTTTGGTGGTGGTGGAGAGAAGTGAAAGGATAACAGAAGATCACTTGTTAGTTAACATGGCTTGGTCTGTCCAGCAGAACTGCTGTGCTTGATTGTGTTATCTCTAAAAGAGTCTAGTCATATAAAATATAAAGCAATGTGTATGCAACATTAGTATGTATAACAAGAGAGTAGTAACAGCCGGGCAGCCATGCAACGCAGACAGAGTGATAGCGATATGATAGCATAGCACTTTACGTCTTACGATTACTTACTAATAGTATCAGTAAGTATCTCAAATGAGTCCAGTACTCTTTCTTTTATATTTTAGAGTTTCTACTACTTTACGTATTGCTTTTAAAACGACTTGGAGTGTACAGACTTCTATACATGTTACATAAGCATATCATAATGTTGTATAAATAGTGTAGTAAATAAAATGTCTGTGTGTAGATTGTAGCAGGTACTTGATCCCCATGTGTGTGTGTGATGTGTAACTGTATAAAGCTGAACTATAAACATTTTAGTTGCACTTTTGTGATCGTAATTCTAATATTATATTATGCACTCGTTTTGTAGTGCTGCGTTTGTATCTGCAGTAGTAGTATGTGTAGTAAAATTGTAATAGTGTAAGTTACATAGCATATAAAGAGAAAAACTTGAAAAGAGTCCAGGAAAACATGTAAAATACAGTGAAACAGGTCTAGTCCACTATTCCAGAGGACCATTACACTTTACACTACGCGTAGTAGTAGTAGTGTTGTTATTGTTGTGAGATATAGTAGAGAGGGATTCATCTTGAGTATATTTAATCATTGCATTGTAAGTACATTACTAATACTACCAAGATGGAAGATGCAGGATAGGAGAAATACAATAATGGTAATTTAATGATAAAGACGATGATGATGGGAAATGGAATTGTTGTGTTATGTAAAAGCTAGAGAAAGATACAGAGCAGAATAATAAAATGAGTGTTAATTGTCTGTATATTGTTCATCCACACAGGGATGATCCTTGAGTAGGTATTATTCTTTTCTTTCGATTTCATTGCGTATCATCATCATTCTATTCTCTACGACTTCACTTTAAATGCATCATACATTATACTCCTAATATATCAAACCGATTAACTGAATACAAAGACTACGGCAGTACAATATAGATATAAACAAGGAGCAGTTGAATGTCCAAAATGTAAATGTGTATACAAACAATATTATTGCAGGATGCATGTACTTATAATATGTACTAGTACTTGTTATAAAGTTCCTCCAGAAAGATGACTGTTGAATTGAAGTGGTTAGTGAGTTAAGTTTGTTTTATACAGACCGGGGAGGGTGGGGTGAGCCTTGAGATGTGTGATGAATAAATGGGTCATAATGGAGTAGATAAGTGGGGACTAGGAAGGTGTGTGGCTTCTTCGAGAGGATCTTCATTAGAATGTATCAGTGTGTGAGGTGAAGAGACGGTAATGGGGCATTAAGAAAAGGGAGTTGGACTCGCTGGGCCAGTTTTATTTCAACTTTTCACTTGGGTCACTATCAACAATCCCTCCGACCAGAATAATTCATTTCCACGGGCCGCTAATGGCACTCACCTGTCACACGATAACAAATACACATCAACTATCTATATATAAAAGCATCTTCATACATTTAACACACATAATATATAAGTAGATACGTACAGTCAATCTAAAACCAAGCCAAACCAAACCACCTACATGCATACCTTTTAGTTTTACTACAAACACATCTCTAGCAGTTTACATAGAGGAGTCTTTAAGTGTATGACTTCACCGGAGGGAAGTTAAGTTTGAAAAATACATGAAGCACAAGAAGATACTTCAGAAATGTGGAATACTATTTAATGGTATTATTATAGTAAAGAATACACAAGTACCACAGTCGCAGATAGATGTATATGAACGGATGTGGAGAGTGGTATCTTCAAGATTTGGCTTAAACGAGATGCTGAGACTCTGACTCAAGAAGAGTCTGTCTGAGTCTGAGAGAGAGATGCTGGGTTTTAATAAGATTATGCCTCGTTCGTCGCAATACTTCTTTTTATTATAGTTGTGGGTTGTAATATGAATATATAGAATTATTGGTACAATATTACGCATTTACTAAGTGTCTGATGTCTACTGTCTATATGCTGTGTCCACCATTAAGTAAAATCTTATTAGGTCTTTACGGTATAACTTACACTTAACGTCTATTATATCTGTATCAATCTTTCGCTGTGCCCTCACTTGGCTTTACTTGACTTGCCTGTTTTCCATAGATAGACTTGAAGAGCAATTTCATTGCATTTATCACAGACCTCTTCAGACAATCGAATTAAATCACTCCATTCCTTATATAACCGGAAGGAATTTAATCGACAATTTCATTCATTCTCATTTCATCCTCATTATGGAAAGTTTACTATGTGACTAGTAAGCTTCAGTTTTAACAAATCTCGTAATAATATTATTATTTCAATATAACAGAGCAGTACGTATCTACATACAGAATGTAATAAAAAGCAAGTTTGATTTTGCTAAATTAACGTAGGTAATTTCTTATGGAGTTGTATAAAATGATTCCATTGTATAAATGTTTGTTCATCTTCAACAAAGATACAAGTACAAGTATTTACTTTCATCCTCGCTGACTTTGTTTGTTTTACTCAAGTGGTAAATGTAGGTAACGTACGCAAACAAAAAGCGAGGTCTTGCGACAAAACATAACACATAAAATGTAAAAGCCGGTTTTGAGAAAGGAGGATCCACGATACGCTGCTGATAGGTTACTAAGGTATGCAGGTCATCACATCACATTTTAATGCAAAATATGTCCGTATCAATATAACGAACGACGGAATGACTATCTACAGTTGAAAATGGCTTTAGAATAATAAGTAATCTAATCCGGTCCAGTCAAAATATGCGTATTGCAATCAAGTCCAGTTCAGTCTGGTAATTTTACAATCTGTATATGAATCTAATGGAAAACTGTTTTGCTCTCCCTCTAGAGCAAGGCAAACAGACAAAGTGCATTGCATAGAAAACTTTTAAGATAAACAAAGCCATACTGCGAATTGGGATACTTAAGATAACAGAGTAATTCGGGAAAGTAATCAGTCATACTAGTCTCTTCACGTTTGAACCGCAATGAGCAGCTGATAGCAATTTAATTTAAGTGAAAAGTAACCATTTGATTGCAATAGCCGCTGTTCTATGCATCCTAATCCTAATAAACTCCAAGCTTATCTTAAATATGCACATTATAATAGCAAATAAACCGGTCAACACCGGGGTGTAGCGAAACAACGTAATACATAATATTTAAAAACATTGAAACTTAAAATGATACTATTGAATTATTTCGTAGTTTGTAAAGATATATTACACTG
>JABASD010001232.1:0-44473 GCA_019776165.1 Pogonognathellus flavescens | reverse complement strand
AAAGCTACATTCGGAAACTGGTAATCATATGAACTCACATAGCCGCGTCTTGCATTTACTTTCAAGTATTTCAAATTCGGCAGGTCAATGCTCTTATTATATACTGTCAAAGGTAGGTACATAGGAGAGTTATATGGTATCGGCAGCGTCAACTTTTCAATTGCCTTTGTTTGCAGTTCACAGTCACATTTGGTAATATCTCCAACTTCCATGTCTGGGTCTTTCAAGTAAAAGAAACTGGAAGACATTTTTATGTAATCCAACCTCTGGTGGAAGATGTTTTGACCCAGCAGGCGAATACCTTCGAATTCTATTTTTCTTGCACTGGTAACATCTCTGAGCGTGTCGTAGGTTATCTTTGTGACATCACTAGCAGAACACACAATTTCGATTTCTGAACAATTGACAAAATCCACAAAATCGTTAATCGTAACACCACGCAACTTGTTTCCATTATGTAGTGTAAATAGGACATGTTGCAACGAAACCTTCCAAGGGGTTATCCTATTTGCGGTGTTTTCATTAAGATGAGCAATCACGGAACATTTATTCAGTGAGAGTATTTTGACAGGACTATCCAAAGGGAGTAGCAAAGGGGTTGAGCAATCTGAAACTCTTAGTTCCACAAGGTTCTTTGCCAAACACAGCAACGGAGATCCACAAAGTAATTCCTCGATAAACGTTCTGCCATGTCTTGTTTTCACTCCTCCAGCAATGTTGTGCAGTTCCAAACTGTTTACATTTGGCATCCACCAATCACAAAATTCTTGCCAATCTGAATCATCCCAGTTTCGAATCTGACATGAAAGTAGGAAGGACGAAAAAGGAAGATTTACGGAGTGTGATTTTGAATTGTATTCAATGAAATTCTCCGGTGCAACAATTGTTGATCGCTTTCTAAGAATAGGCTGTGCAACTGTATTCCATTGATGACAAACCAGCCGAAAACTCTTGATCTCGCTTTGTGGTAAAAACTGTAACACGCATTTTAGAACCTGCAATTTTTAACAAAATAAACATAATGTATTAATGCATGAACATACATCATCACACATATCAACCATGAAGTCGAACGGTTTCTCAACAGGATACAAGAGCGTATCTAGGTATAATTTTGTAATGTGAGGGGTAGCTGCAGTCATTTGGGGAGGTCAAAGGCCAAATACAAAGATACTGCCGTTGACTATTTACATTATAGTATTCTGGCACAGAAGTGTGAGACATGAATTGAAATTAACTTACTAAGAGTTGATTGTGTATAGGTAAATGGACGCTAAATGTATGACAGGAAGTTAATTCGATGTATCTTCCAACATGATAAAGTAATTATGAAAACTTACATTTCTTCTTCAGAAAGTGTGAGAATTTGTTACTTCAATGCAACATAATTTCAGAAAAGATGAAGACATTACGAAGCAGAGGAGCATAAAGCGAAAGCGGAGTAGCTGTTGAGACTTTATTAAGAATTGTATCAGTGAACACTTAAGAGAAGTAATAGCTAAAGATGGGCGGATAAGATTAGAAGCACAGAAGCCCAGTTGCTGCTGGTGGAAGAGTCCTGAATATAATTCTATTACAGAGTAAACAGAGATGGGTAATTCAGGAGTGTGTAATCATTCCATCGGATCTCTTTTCGTTCACGATTCCCATTCAAGTCTGTAGGCAGCACAACAACATAACGAAACTTACACTTACAAAAAACTTTAGCAACAAATAAATACAACTTTCAAGGATGTCCTCCCTTCATGCTTATGCCTACATCTATCTACATTTCTTTCCTGTTCACATCCATTCCATTCACAGCGAAATATTCGAAAATTACATAGGTAAGACACCTAATTATTTTTCCTGAATAATTAGCAAAGTACAAATTGTAGCAATCAAAACTAAATTCATGAACCTATTTATTCAAATGTAATTTCAAGTATGTTATTTTAAGTATATACAATATTATTACAATATTTTATTTTCTCTGTAGTTTATATACAAATCCTTATTTGAATACATTTTTCAAATTCTAGGCTAGATAAGTACTTTCATTACATGTATATTATATGTACAAATATTATATTTGTCATTTACAACGAGTATTTTATTATAGACGATGAAGTATTTTGTTTACCACCTTTCCTTTAAGTCGTATCTTGAAAGGTGTCAGTTGCATTTAGAAAAAGACGAAGGGAAATTATGGAGTGAGCGTCCCATATCATTTCATCAGAATCCTGAAATTATAAGGCTGTGTACATATACTGTATCCCCACTAAAAAACTTGTCTAGAATTTGACACCTCTACGTCATTGAAGAACTGTGCGATGCTAAGGGTTCGGTAGAAGGGACCTCTCTGGTTGTTGTGTTTGTTCGTTGTAAGTGATGCGATGATATCGTATCAAAATGTGCTGAGTCCATTATCTGCGACAATAATCATGACATGCGATACTTCTCTAAATCTAAACGGGACTCCCCTGCTCTCGCTCTCCTGTTGATACAAAACACAATTCTATGTAGGCACAAAATGCATTCACTTTCAATCCGACTGTAAACTGGGCTGTTATTTAAAATAAGCTGGTGACAAACAAGATTTTACATTAGAACCTCTTTATATGTGCAATGCACACTCACTCCTTTTCTAGCAGCTTCAAATATAACTTTGGGAGAGAGACTTGATAAAGATCAAGTTAAAAAATGAAAACCTCCCGTTAGCAACGATTCATTTCTCTATTTGTTGCACAATCACCTGCATTAGCTCCAACGACAACACCATAATCTTGTCATGAGAGTCTTTCAGTGCAATGTTGTAGCTATATGCTCCCTATGTACTCTGTGTGTCTAATGTCTATGTATTATTATGATGGCATTGTATACAAACGAAGAATGGAGGACGGTGGTGGTGTGAGGGATAATCGCATGTAATCCAATCTCCCGTGTTTTCATCTTCTTTTATGTCCGCATGAAACTGAATAGTCTCATCATCAATTGGACCAGTTTCAGACTCTTTATATAAGCAAAGGTTTCTGTTTCTTTTTCTTCTCATGTCTTTGTCCTTTATCACATCATCATTATTACACACTTATGAACTTGCAGAAGAACTGCAGCTCCAATAAGAACACCATAAATAAGAAATTGCTATAATTATCCCAACTGAAATGCTGAGTGACTGGATCGATCCCTTTTGTCTGAAAATGGTGGAGGGTTATTGCTGTAGGTGTAAATTGCCATTATCCTATGACATATACATTTCTCATATGAATTACATTTTCAATTGTGTCATATCGTCAACATAGTACAGATTTGTATAATAGATGCTATAGTAGTCTACGTTAAATGGATAGGATGATTACTTGAAATCGTAAATGTTGGTGAATGGATGACTGGTTGATCCTTTCAAAACGCCATCATTACGCAGCAATTCGCTTTATTGCAATGTAATCCAATATATCGCTGTAACACTCTCATTGTTGTCATAATTGAGCTTCGATATAGTTTAAACTTTTGCCAAACAATTCTATACAGACATATCACAATAATAATAATTAATGGTTGTTGTGTACATACAGGCTTTGAGACATTCGTCGTTTCATTCAACGTTTGCTAACAGTAATTCACTTCGATTCGAATAACAATTTTTAATTCAATACAATTACAAATAGAATTAGTTGTAAAAAAACGGATGTAGGTACTTGGGTACTTTCATACCTCTTGCATTAGCACCAGAAATAGTTGAAACCATTTAACGGTTTTAATGTTGAATAATAATAATGCATAAATAAATGAGAGAAATGTTCGAGACATTTCGAAATTTTTATACTAATATCTTAAAAACTGCGGATATCTGTTTTTACGTGTCATTGAAGAAAAAATTTCTGGAACACTTAAGGCTATTATTCTGTTGTTGTATGCAAAGCAGTCTTTGCATTGCCTTTATTTGTTGTATAAATTCCAGACACAACGATTGAGTCGTATAGCAACATCAGGTATATATAGTGAGTGATAATATTATATATTATTGAATGAAGAGAAGTGTTCCCTTGAAGGGCTCCTCCTTGTAGAAAGAAACAGGGCTTGCTTGAGTTGATAAGTGAATCGAGGGATTCGATGACAAATGAGGACAAGTCAATATATTTTTAGTGCTTTTATTGCTGCAATAGAAACTGAAGTGGACGCTTTTTGTGACATTCCAGAGGCTTGTGCTTTGACCACCTTTGGCTTCACTTCAATTATCTTCGTAATTGGAAATACCTTCACATTTTCCTTTTGTCAATGCCCCGTTCTTGGCCAGTCAACGACAATACAAACATCTTTACAATACACCATTTATCAACTTTATTTCCATTCCACATTTTTTATGTTATATTTATAGACGAGCAGAAACCAGGCCATGTAAAGTCAATATTAAAGCTGCATTTTTTTTGTTGCATTGTGCATGTAGTGCTACCTGGTTATTCGTATGGCATTGATTACAAGAAAGGACTTGGGTGTTTGAGTAAGCAAAGGTAAAAATCATATAAATGGGAATTATTTCTGTCGCTTTGTTAAGTGTGAAATAAAGCCTCTCTTCGCATATGCACCTTCGTCCATTCAAACATCTTCATTCACTCTATCAATTTCCAACTGCCTACAGTACGTCTGCAGTACCAATTCTATGTACAGCTCATTTTTACAGTGTATCACCTTTCCCATTTTCTTCACAAAATAACAATCCAAGAGGTGGGATTTTACATCTTCCACAGCAGCACAACTTACTTTATAAATAACTGAAAACATCCATTCAAACATGTTTTTGCCACACGCCCTACTAAAATGTGCATGGACAAATCAACAATTCCACAAAAGATACATAAAATCCTAAAAATGCTTTTTAAATTTACTAAAGAATTTTTCAGAATCTTTTCTAGCAAAATCAGCAATGCCATATTATACAATTCCTAATTTTGTTACCCTAGGGTTATTTTCTTCTTCGTACTTCAAACCTTCCCAAATACCTACTAGCTAGGCAATAACATGAAGCATCACAGATCATTCTTTCAGAGAGTTTTAGGTAAGTGCTTCAATTAAACTTAACAATAACTTTTAATTCAGAGCAAAGTAAGAAATTATGTTGTATTGGATTGACTTTATGTATCGAATTTTGCTTTATGTAAACTGAGTGGATGTAGACAGACCTTTTGCAGACCACGGTAAGCAGTTGCAGTTTGCAGAAGAGCTGTAGCTACTAATAATATGTATAAAACGAGTAGGAAAAAGACGTACATATGAATTACAAATGATTTGAAATAGACTCGTCAGATTTAATAATGACAGTAATATGACAGTTTGATCCGGGCATTATGCACAGTCAACCTCTCTCAGTCACTCAACCCACCGTCCACAGTCCACGCAGCTTTTCCTCCACCCAAGCTGCAGTCTAAAAAGATAAAGCCTCGCATACAACACACGACGTTCAGAGACAAGTCAGCTTACTGTTTAATAGAACACAGCTCAAGTGATCTCTACAATAAATCCAGCCATGAATAATTTCCCAAAGGGACCCATCCACCAAACTAACAAACCCTTAGTCCTTCGCATCCTTCGCTCTCGCAAAAGCAAAACGAGAAGATGGTCCAATGCTACTGTTAAAATATTTTATTAGTATTTAGTATGCACCTAATACCTGCGTATAATATCGAGCCAGTGCAGAGTGCAATGAAACAGCAATGAAACTAGACGGGATATTGTTCACTTGAATAAAAACTGACACAAAACTGAATCAAAAGCAGAGTCCATTTGCCCATGAAGCATAACGTAGCTCCTGTACATACGATATCATATTTTCATTATACACCTACAGATACTTCTTGTGTACAATAACACACGATGCTCCGTGTGTATTCTTCTGGAGATACAAATGCGCGTAATGATGATACTAAAGCCACGGTGGCAGTCTGCATGCATTTACAGAGAAGGAAGAACGGAGTTGTTTACGTGGACTGAACTATTCAACTTCACCGAAAACTTCTTTTGATGCTGTTATAGCTCCACATGCAATCGGTGTAGGATTTACGCTCGTATATTTATATGGTGTCATGTCAATGATGTCAATCATTAGACAGAGTAGACTGGCATTAATGCTGTAGCGGATTGAATTCATATAGGACTTATATAATTCTCCTCATAAGGGAGTTAGGGATATCTCGGTTAGTGGTATACTTCCCCTTCTTCACTGCATGTTGCCCTGGCTTTAATACTACGTATATAGAACTGTAACATGCCAGTTTGGTGTGTCTGGCACATTATGAGGAAGTGAAGAATGTCAGAGGAATTGTTAGAGCTGTATTCAGATTCGGTGTATGCTTTAGTTCTTTCCTCCATCTGAATCTTTTTAGGACGAGCCCCTCTTGGCTGCACTCATGTCGTGTCAGGTCAATTCTTATTTCGTGATTCTCTCCCTGCTCTGCAATGTTTCTAATGAGGTGACTCCAGATTTGAGTGCTCCCGTTCTCCCATTCACGGGATCAATAATAAAGCAAAGCCAAATCTCTCATTTACAACAAAGGTGACATGTCCCGTCGTCGACTCGTCTCACAGCAGCAGCCACCGTGGTTCAAACATTTTCATCTTCCAAGTCATCAATTTCATCCGTCTCTCTTGTTTTCCTCTCCGCTCCGGTTTAATTGTCCCCGTCAGTGAACTTTGCCTGGAAACTCTTGAGAGGTGAGAGGAAATTAAATGAAGGACAGTTGCCGCTGCAGCAGCGCTTCCTGATATTCTCCTACACATTTATTTATATCCATCCAGTTTACTCATCTTACTAATTCTTCATCCGAACCGAAAGTGATTACCTACAGCCTACAGTTTATTTTTTAGCCGAGGGGGATCCTAATCCTCTCATTATTAAACTTGTTCAGCACATCCCCAATGCAACTTCATCTACAGGGAGGTCCGCTCCTCTACCTCAGTTGCTACAACACCAGCAACATTTCCTTCACTTCACTAAACATGCAACGTATAAAATACACTCAAGCAACATCGATTCAATCAATAAATGTATAAATGTGAAGCATTGCAGTGCTAATTCTTGTGCTGTCGAAATTCTGCGTATAATATTTTCAGATAACTTTTCTAAAATATTTTAAATCGTGACTGAATTTATTTATTTGATGAATCGTTTTTTGACACGAAGTGATACGTTTACTAGATTAATTCATCCTCCCATCACTAAAATCACTATAGCCGATGGTTTATGACTTTTGCTAAAGAAAAGTGGCAGTGGATAACAAAGGCATTGGAAATGTAAAAGTGCCAAAGTCAACAAACGATGGATTTTGATTGGTGTTGATGATGTTATGTCATGTCGAGCGATGATACGAAAGGAATGGAAATACATCCAGTGACTCGCAACTTTTTACAATGGAAAGGGTTCAGTTCATACGACCAAAGTTGACACAAGGATTTACAATTATAATACAAGTCAGCCTTTGCTCGCGTCATGCAACATCATACCTAAAATTTTCATTCGTTTTTTATCACAAACTCATCCATTAGGATTCACGTCGTCCTCGACACAGGTCCAGGCATCATTCACAAACAAACTCTCTTCCCCCCAAACAAAAATCAACACTTTCCCTAAAAAGTCACTCCGTCTACATTTCCCACGGGAATTTACACAAATATTTACATTGCTTCTTAAACTAAAGCAATTCTTGACCATTTTAGGGTGAAAGTGATAAAATGAGATGAAAAATGCCACAAATATGACGATGATGAAGTATATTTAGGTTAGAGTGAAATGAAAAAAGATGTGAAGATTTGAATATTTCTCATGGAAAATATTGTCTTTATTTATCGCTTGAGTTCTAATCAATTCCAATACAATCAATAATCAAACGACAAGCTAACATTAAAATCAACAAGAGTGCATTTTACGAACTAAAACACACTGTACATTACATTTCTTATTTATTTCTTTAGTACAGTTAACGTTATTACTTTATTATCACTTTACTCGTTTATAGTAAATCTTTTACTGTTTTTTCAATGTCGCCCAATTGCAGTTAATGAGAATAATTAATTCAAGTTATGTCTGTTAAAATCAGTACAAATTTAATTTTCTGGTAATTTATCGCTTGTCATTGTTACTGTTAGGAGTAGTAGGAGAACTGTAAGTATTTGTAAATACAAAATATGAACAAAAGACAACGCATTAGTATCGTAAAGGGATATAAAACAATGTCTTGACTTATTAGTAGTTTCACAGGTGAACGAGTGGACCTTCTCCAGGCCCATCGCCACCAAGGAGTCCTTACGAATATTTTTAAGTACATACTAAATACACAATAATAATAAAAACAATAAAACGCTTTCGTGTCTTATTCCGTAGTTGAAATGTTAATAAAATTACACATAAAATTACGAATAAAATTAGGAATAAAGTTAATGAATTAAATAATGACGTTTTTAATGGATTATACTTTCTTAGCTACTGAAGTCTGGCTGGGTAGTTAATTAAATATTTATAAATATTCGCTACCTGAAGCTACACAGATAAGTTAATACATAAAATGATTCACACATCGGTTTTAGTGGGAGTATTGCAGTTTGAGCTGCTTCTTCACGCAGTTTATTAGTTGATTTGAGATCAGTACGTTAGTTTATTACTTGTGATGTGGACTTTCTTTAGTTTGTAGCATTTGCACAGCTCTGGGGCACCGCTTTGCTCGTTTTATTAGAAAAGTGTGGCTCTGTCTGTGTGTTAGTTGCCTGCACCGCTATTTCCATCCGCAGACACCACCTTGCACTTCTTTAGATTTCCAAGTGAGTCGGTGACTGTGGACTACACGGAGTCAATAAATGTGAGACAAACTTCTCTAAAGAAAGACTTGTTTTCACTAACCCATTTTGTTACTGTCTGTCTCCACTAATGATTATAAAACTTATGTTATTATTATTGGAATTGTATTATTATGAGCTACACTATTTTCTAGTGTTTTAGTCAGTCTACAAATTGCTGAGCAGCAGCCGCTTTTCAACAATGAAATTTCTACTTAGGTATAATCTTGTATTAAAGGTCAGTAGTGTACGGACATTATTTTACTACGCTTATGTAACCTAGACTTAGTTTTATTTTAGTGAGGGTGAAATGTGAGGTATATGTGGATATGACGGATCTTTGTTATTTTTAGAGATTAAATTAAGTCACAGTCTTCAGGGAGGCTGTGGACACGCGATGCGCAGAGTTTTAGCAGAGAAAGTGATTCCTCCCTCTGCTCTCCCTGCACACGGACTCTGGAGGTGCTACTGCACTGTAACTAACAACCAAAATTAAATAATACGCTAATAATAATTAAAATGCACAGCTCAAAAGTACAAGAGAATAAAAATGGTAAAATCATCACATACCTAAAGGCAACTTGCGATAAATGTGTGTGGATAAATCTTTAAAAGTACAGCGCAATAGCCATTATTGCATTTGCCTTGTTGTATTCTTAAATAGACGTAGTTTTTGCTGTTAATAAATTAGTACATAGGTGGTAAGTAAAACAATAAGACAAAGTTGGACTCGCAATTGCGAAATACAATCAACAGAAATGCGGAGAGCAGCCAAAGAAAACTGCTAACAATTTATATAGCACGACAACCAACACAAATAGGACAAAATTAGATTAGACATAAAAAGGTGGAAGGGTGTAAATTGTAAATAGTATAAATAGGCGTACATTTAAAAACGCATAAAATGCAACAGTATTGGTAGGAATAGCACTAAAATAGTAAAACGAACGTGAAAGGAGATAGAGAGACTCAGTGGGATGCGAGGAATTCTGTTGGTTGTGTAAACATTGTAAAACGTGTAAGGTTAAGCGTTAATTTGCTGTTAAGTCGAGTAGCAGCGACCTGAACAGTTCACAATGCTCTTTAAGTAAGTAAAAATGACAAGGCTCTTTCCATACATCTTCTCGTGTAAAAAGTAAAAGGCTTGTTGGATAGTTCTTGTTGTATTTGTTGTATACTTATTCAATTACTTTAACACTACCTACGTATTTATGTTTTAAATTACGTGCCATGCAATTTATGGGCATTTGCTGCCGCTTATATGGAAGGCTAAGGTACACAATATTAAATGTTTTTAGTTTCTACATTGAGAAATGCACTACTTTTGGACGGAGAATCATTCTGTTTGTTGTAAGTTGCACACAAGGAAAAGATCGTTAGTTTTTAGTTAAGTTGATCGCTAGGTACTTTGTGGATACACGTAGAATTTCTTTTATAACTTTTGCTTCGTGTTCTTCTAATAAAAGTCCAAGTCCTGCTTGGCATTTAAAAATCTAATTTTATCGACGAGGCGCGACTATTGTTTCCAGTTTCTGTTACAATTGCAAAGGCATCTTTGTGAGCTGACAAGGTTCATTCGGCTGATTTTCTGTTCAGTATGGAAATATAATGATATGGAAATGGAGAGTAGTGGAATAGAGAGGAAGATTGAAATGCAAATCGACGTGATTTCTCCAAGAAACACGGCTGGAACCCAACATCAGTCGAGATTCGACAGAAGAATGTGCAGCTCCCGGAAAGCATGTCCAATCTTACCCTGCATTGTTTGTCTTTTCAGAGCAAATGCTCGGATTTGCACTAAGTGTCTGTAACATTCCATACTCTTGTTGTATCTGCAACACAAAACAATTACAACAAATTATAACTTCCCTCATTATTTCTCATTTCATCACATTTCTTCGTATACGTCAATGTCCACACAAATAGAGAAGTAGAAGAATCTGTTTATGTTACGGGGAAGAACATTGTAAACTGTCAGCATAAATGGGAGCATTAAGAATCGGGAGCAGACAAGATGTTTAGAAGAAGCCACATAATAAGGAGAGAAAGGAAATTACATAATACAAAATACAAACACGAATCCTTCAAGTCTGAGCTGACAATGAGGGAGAGGACGATAAGTGCATTCAAAACGCACTTCAGTGCGACTACTTACTTAGAGAAGAATAGAATAAAGCCCTGAGAAAGCAGAGAGAAGAATGACTGGCTGAATGTAAATGTAAACAGGTCCATTAAGTTGATCAGAGTTGCTATTAAATAATGAAGACGATGAGGAGAAAAGTAAAGTGAGTAGCGTGGGAGAGGCTTAGCAGAGACTGCAAATCCTCGCCCTTAACTCTTCACTGAATCATACGCGAAGTGCTACTGCCATTCAGCCAACTAATTCTTATTAGAAGAACTACGGTGATGTCTGTTCACAACAAATGCCATGATACCCACTACGTAAGTAGGATTAGTAGACTAAGGTTTGGGGAAGAGGATTAGCATTCTACTCTCAGAATTACGTCTCCGCCAGGGACTGACATTCAAGTAACAACCAACTTTTCTTCCAGTCGTAAAATACTCTGTCCTCCGCAGTCTCTTCATTCAGAAATGCCAAGAAAGGAATGACAACGTTTACATGGCACAGTCGTCGTCTGCACTTAAGTTTTTGTACTTTACTGCTCTTCTATGACCTCCCTGCTAGACTTCAACCAACCGCACTGATTCGCTAACCTATTAACATATTACTGTACTTAAAAATGCCCAAAAGGCAACAAAACTCCTGACAAGAAAAAACAACATTATTTTGTGAACTATTGAAGGTGCCTACTCAGAGCTTCTAACTAAATGTATAAGCATTAGCATTATGGAATTACTGGCACAGAGACTTACAAAGAAGACTCGTCTGTAGTAGAGCTTCAGTTATTTATGACGTAGTGCCTATAATATGGAAGGATGGTGCAATGCAGAGAAAGAGAAGCAAGACAAGAATAACAAACTCAAAGAGACGGCCGCTACTTGGAAAAAACGGAAGAGCTTAATATCCTTGTAATCTTTTGTCACTAAACAACACTGGCACAGCTTATATTATTATTACTACTGCCATTCTCAAAGACTTGACATGACATTATCAGATTGTCCCCATTTTTTATCCTCGTCTCGCCAGCCATCCTCTCCAATACAAACAAATAAACAAACATTTAGCAACCCATCCATCTTTCCACACCACCCAACTTAACCACTCACTCCAAACTACCTCAAGACGCACGCAGTTCTTCAGTCTAGTCAAGAGCTGCAATAAATAAACTCACTACACATCAAACGTTTAACGCAGTTTTCTATAGCGACTATCTGTACTACTACCACACTAGTACTACTCACTACTACCGTCAATATTCATTCATGCACAGATTAGAGAATTATCGGCCCTGATTTTGTGATTATTTATCAACGGAAATTGAATGCAATAGCGTAATGCAATTCAGTGCGTACTACAATGATAAAGAAAGAGACTGCGGAGTATTAGGGCCATTTATACTTGATATATTATAGGCACCTGAGTATTTACTGGGACATGACAGCAGCAGGACACCGTAGATGATGAATGAATGTTTAAAATGATAGAAAGTGCCGACATATGATTTGCATTGCATGAGCTATCATGTCCTACTCCACCAATGTCCCTAACTACAAATAATTCCTTCGCCAAGCCTTGTCTTTACCTTTCAAATAAAATATGACGCTGTTAAATCATTGTTACCAAATCTAAATGCATTTCCACTATCATTGCTCTGTCCAGCTATGTAATCAATTTCCTTTTAATGGTTTTCCATATTCTCATCAACAAAACTTTCGTAGTACCACACACATTTCTGTACTGTTATTATTGCTCCATAACTCTCACAAGTTAAGGTAATGATACCTGTGTGTATTGTGTGTTCCTTCATAAATGCTGCCGCACGCAAAATGATGTTTTGTAGGAAGTAACGGAGTAGCACCCACAAAACTTTCGACATTCGAGAGTTCACTGGCTAAACAGACATGAGAAACTGTCAAATGATTGTTCTGCGGGAAAGTTAGCTAACAATTTAACTGCTGTTTTCGGAGAAATGAGGAACTCACAAACCACACATCAATCATGAAACAACACAGCAGAATAATAGCGTTTCCAAAATAAACTTCTTTCCTGTGTGTGCCCAAGCGTGGTTGATGCTCGAATATCGACATAATAATAAAGTATAACTCTGAATACTGTTACGCAATTTCCAATTGCAGACATTGTGGTATAAGACAGAAAGAAAAAGCGTTGTGCAGAGGCACGTTAACACAAAATGAAAATGCACATGACATAAAAATGTATATCTGTATGGCATGAAGAACGAAAGCTTAAGGAGATAGAAAGGAGCTGGGTATAGATAGAGATTATGATTATGATGGTGGTGTAATAAACTCACCGTTCTTCTCTTGAAATGTCCACGCCGACGGTTTGTATAGGCGACTCGATGTTTGTTTTGATCACCGAGGCAAAGTTCTTGAGAATCAGTCGTAATGAGCTGCATCCCGTCGTCATGTGTCTGCAATAAACAAATCTTACGTTCAATTTCATCCATTTAGGGCAACGAACAAGAATAATAAATATCTGTGTCACCAAAACGATCCTTAACTTGGCTTTACTACTTACTACTCCTGCCCCACACCAAACTAATCTTAACCAGCCTAAAGCGTCATTACTGTTGCTGTAATCCTATTTCGTAATCATATACGTAACACAACAAGTTAACCATCTAAGTGCTAGACATAATCCTATTTAAGAATTATACATAGCTAATCTGAAATTGGAGCATAATGCATATTACAACCAGCTAACAATGCCTGCTTACATTTTGTAACAAATGCCAATACACCTATAAACTCTAATTATTCGCTTAAGTGAGGACGGATGACGTAGCTACTAGCTAGGCAGATACAATTACAGCATGCTACTTAAGTACTTGCCCAGCCGAAGAGATTCTGTTGTAAGTATTGAAACAGGTATACAAGCAATCCATTTAATACCCATAATCGCCGAATATAATTCGAGTTGTGAAAAGTATAAAGAGGTTTATAATTTTATAAACATCCCTTTGCACCCTGGAGCTATGCATTATGACAACATGTCAATTAAATACATGTGGAGCCTGTGGAGGAATATTACACGGAGTAGTAGAACATTTCAAGATGAGTTATGAGCGTGCCTACACGTTAGTTAGTGAATACCACCCTAAAGAAAACAGAACTGCAGATGCTAGTGGCAGGCCTAGGCAAAATTAAAGGCTCACCTCTTCCTTTTCCCAACTCACCTCTCCATAACTTTTTGACTGACTCGCAACAATCAGTGTTCGTACAATGCAGGTAATAATATTATTACCTTCCTAAATATAACCCCATTGCCTATAGCACTAAACTAAAAGACTTTGCTTTGGAGATTCGAGTAGCACTTCACTGCATGAGAATTGATTAGGCGAACACACTGGAGGCAATTGCATTCAATTCATTCACCAAACGCTCCGTTCAATCCCGTAAACTTCAAATGGATCTATTTCATATTTTATTCACCCACAGCTACAAAAGCCATCCAATACTCACAAAATCGATACATGCGTCCGTTGCTCACAGTCAAGATCGTATTACTCATAAACATCCTACCCACTATGTCTCTTTATTCATATGCTGGTGCTGTGTACGTATACTTCATTTCCAACTTGTATATAAAGTATGAGTTACATATTCAACTTTCATCTATAATAGCATCCGTATTAATTATTTATATTAATAATACTTCACCAAACAGACTTTTTATACTTGTATAGTCCATGTCATACTAAAGAAATTTAGGAGGATCATAATTTTGTTTGCTCGCAGCACGAAAGTCCAAGTTCATCAGAAGAGCTCATGTTCATATCATATCATTCTTGTATCCACATTCAATACTCACAGAAGAGAATAGAAAGCAAGGCGAAGGAGACGCAATGAAAAACTTTCAATTCAATCCAGTTCAATTGCAATGCAATTGCAATGCCAAAGGACGCTACGATATGAATGGCTGACGACGTTGATGGTGATGATGGAGGTCTAGTTTACGTTTACTTTTATTTTTTAGCAGAAGACTATGAAACGTAAATCTGATACACACACAACTCTCAAATTGCACTCAACAACAATTCAAATGGAACTGTATCCTATCATCACTCTGCAACAACTCTCAGGATTTCCATGACACAACTGCAGCTGGACTGCTTGGACTGCTACACTTTTTGATGCATCTATTAAGTTGGGATTGGGTATTAGAGGGAGAATGACAAAAGGTCTATACCTACTGCAGCAGTAGCTGTGTTTGTGTGTGGACTGGATAGGATATAATTGGATTGAGTGTAATAGGAGCGGATAAGAGAAGGAGTGAGTGAGATAGATGGGATAATTAGATAAACGAAGTTGATTGACAACAAGGTTGGGCCTACACGCTTATTTTGGGTGTAGAGAAAGAGTGGGCGTTCTCACTCCAAACACAGACAAGGAATATTTCCAGCGACCTACACACACGGCAGACTAATGACATTCCCTTCTCTCTCCCTCCTCAAAACCTAATCACATCATCACAATTCTCCGTACACACTACACAACAAATTCTCTCTCTCTACAACACTTTTGCAACTAGAACAAATATCTGACTATAAAAAATAAATAGGCAACTCAAACTGAAATTCTCAAATCCGAGGAGGGTTTGTTCCCATTCCACCACCAACATCATCTCTCCTACATAATATGTATCTGTAGAATTATTATACATCTGTATATGCTCAACCCATACAGATTTAGAGATGCTGGATATGTGGATGTGATATGAAAGAGACAAAACCGTGAGGACGGGCAAATCCTGTTGGTTTACGTCATAATGTGTTATGTACTCCACCAACTCTATCTACAACTATAACATTCTCTTGTGATCTGCAATGAAACACAATAGAACCCGTCCAACTCGTCGTCGTTGATGAGACGAGTGAGTGCACCCGGAAAAACTACAGGACAAAACGTACATTATGTACGTACGAACTCACAGTCCGTGCAACAAAACGTCAACATGAATCATCTCTCCCTATGCCTTTTCTTTTCACAAACGTCTATAACATTTTTCTACCATTGCCGGACTCTCTGACTGTTAGACTAACAGAATTACAAATGCAATAACCAACGACTTAATAAGTTTTTTATACAAATAATTTAAAAGTTACAACAGAATAATAAATCCGGGTTCAGTCTCACGGTTTTTCATATAATCATCATTAATCCTATCATTCCCTTTCTTGCAATGTATAAAAGTTAAAACATTTCTAACTTCTACACTACCTAAATGCTGAAATGATACACAACGTCAGCTCAGTTAAGAGTTAATAAGACTGTCAAATGTAAATTACAATTAGAAGAAGGAAATGCAAACACAGGGAATTCATGTATTGATGGTGGAAGATTGAGATGTATTTTCTAAAGCTATTCACACCGCTCTAAATAAAGTAGCATTACTGTTTACCTACAAAATAATAGACGACGAGTCGTAGAGTCTTTACCCCATTTTCCACACTTCCTCTCTGAATTATTCATTAATTTCTATTTCTGTTTTCCATTAGCTTTAAGTTTCTATTTAAGTTGGTAAGACTCCCCTTTGTATCTTGCCATCTACGAACACACCCTCCCACTAATCTTACCAACATTTTCGAATGGTCTATACAGCGATATTTATATTATGTGGTGGCTCTGGCAACTTAAGGATCCATCCTTTCACTAAAAGGGTCTTGTACTCTTCTATGCTCGCTTTGATGTTTTAATGATGGGGGTAGCATATGCAACATTAATAATTACATCAGATACGTCAAATAAACAACTACTTCCATAACTAACAAGAATTACAGTGGAAGGGAATAGGCTACACACATTGACGTAACATCAGAGCTAGCATCAAGCACACAGGATGTAGTAAAATTAATAAGTAATTATTGCCTATAGAGAGTTCCGCTGTCCCAGTCCAACTATGCACAGAAGAAACATAAATTGTGATAACACACACCTCCTTACAAATTGACAAGCTTCATTACAAAACTACAACCTAATTAGAGCATGCATGCACTAACTTCAAACCTTAACACATCATCTACAAAGTAAAAACACATAAAGTCTGTGCAATAATTACAAAATACGGACAGATATTTAGTTTTTAAGTACTTACGCTTCATATCTACTTTTGAGTAACTCCAAAATTGGTGGAAGCATAACTTGACAAAGATCCAGGTTCCAAATTGATCTGTAAAACAAAAAATACAAACTCTTAAAAATCAAGTTAGTTATTCGATTAGAAATTTGTTGCTCCCTTTATCTTCCTATTAACATCGGCATTTTCATTTCATATTGTATTCGATACTTTAATTACCTAAAATAGTTTATTTTGGCTCAGCTGACAATTGCGTCATTACAATTCAGACTCTATGCTAACAATTTCATTAAAACTTTTTTGGTTTTAATATAACAATATTAAAACGCTGCATCGGCATGTTTTGTCTCTGTCAACGTCATTTTTATGCTCTTTATAAACAGCGTATATGATGTTAACAATGAATACACCATGACAAAAAGGTTCAAACTGTAAGTATTATTTCTTTGGAGGAAATGTTTTTGCGAGTAGACTTTTAGACAGATTGATATAGAGCAAGTATGATTGACGGCTTTTACTTGTACTTGCAGCATGGTCTTACTTGCAATCAGGAGTTTACAGCTTGGACTTGTAAACTTAATTCTCCTACATATCCTAAACGAATTTATGTATCAAGAACTAGTCAAAATTTCTATGTCAAGAGATAATGGAGACCACAGTGAATGTAACTATAGTTCTTAGAACATTCTATCAATAGAATTGGCGTTTAAATTGTCTATTGATTGCGTGATTAAGATTAGCCACAATAAATTTTCACAAGAGGAAAATGCAATCAAAATAAAGCTGAGGTTAAACTGACTTCAAAGTTGATACCAAAATGTAAAAGATAATTAACGTTTGTATCTTCTCACGCACAGTGTGAAAGCTACGTCGTTTTCTAGGAAATGAATTACATTTCTAGCTAAAATAAAAGATGAAGGATAAAGAAAATCGTGCACACAACAGCCCAGCCTTTAGTACATCGTTAGGAGCAATGAAAATGGTTAGTTAGTCATATACTGACTCTGATGCCAACACATGAACATCATCATCAACTTTGCGCATCTTGCCAATGCTAACCATTCAGGTTTTATTGTCTCTTCTCGTTTTCAACGTCATTAAAACATGGAGCAACTATGTAGGAGATAGGGAAATAAAGAATGTACTTACGGGCGAAGTACTAAGACACTTAACAGGTCAACGACAACAGTCACATCATGCAGGCTCACTGCTGTCTCCAAAGCGGTCTGTAAAAATCAAATCAGAGCAACTTTTTTAGCACAAGTTCAGATTACATCTGTTCAGATTAGAGAAGAGGCAATAAATGATAAATGAATATCTGCCAACAAAATTTTCACCTTCACATCCCCACACCAAAATCAAATTAACAAACGAAGAAGACCTTTTGTGAAAACGTGAATTGTGGGTCTATTCTACGAACCCAACTAACGCAGATCTACCACACATTCTATAACTCATTAGCATGTTGACAATAAACGTACCTTAACATCTTTTGTTTGCCATATATTGTGAATAAATCGAAGGTTTCTCTGTCTTGTCACGAGCACTGCGAGAACAGGCTGATGTTCTCGTGCAAGTGTACTGAATACAGTGGACTCATCAACATCAGTTAGCTGAACTCCTCCTTGGAATGCCATAGCGGATTTTTTCTATAAATAAACACAACAAAAGAATTCAGTTAGCGATTTCTTCTTTTAGTTTCCCTTTATCTTCTTCTGATCTAAACACACAACTCGCATGAATGAGTCAAGAAATTGCTGCTGCAAGAAGCTGAACTACACTGAACTTGCATGACATGACAAGACAGGTAGTCGCAAGTCGCAACACAGCGTTATTCCATCTAATGACTGTTTTCTGTATTCATGCACTACTGAAAAGGTATAATGACGCTAATCAAAGTGAATTACAGGGAGAAAGTCGTCAATGGCGAGCCCGGAAGGCTTGTCAATAGGAATTGGCACAAAATCATCATCTTGATATTTACAAAAGTCTTTTTCAGTCTTGGTAAAGGGCTCGTCTTGGTACACTGAAATTGGTGGGGCTTTCGGCATGGGCTTAACTTGACATTGAGCCAGAGGCCTCTCCGGACTTCGAGGTAAAGGATAAAGTGGAGGTGCTTGGGAGTAGCCTTTAGTTTGGTACTCCCGGTGTTGAATTGCCTCTACTTTTGATGGCAGATGTGATTCTGACGGACTGTGCTTGATTGGAGTTGCCCTGAAAGTCAACAAAGTATAAATCAATGACCTCTTCTACATTCTTTCCCGTAATTTCCCGTAAAAAAGCTAATAACGATGACAAGAGAAAAACGCATCCGATGACAAGCAAAACTGAAATACCACTACACATTGTGTGTGTAGTGGTATTTCCCTTGATAATGATTCTGATAACTTGTTTGCCATCATAATGTGATGCTTACCTTGGTGTATGTGTGTCGTTTGGAGGTGATCGACTGTAATTTTCTACGCTTCTAGAGGAGTACGGGCCGCTAGAGTCATCAGACATGGAACTTTGTCTACTAGATGCATATTCTGGACTACGATTTCTATTTACATGTGTTGTAGGCTGACCAGTAGCAAATGTTGGAACACTTGCTCTTCTAGGGGATGTTTCTGGGGAAAGTTGCTGCTTCGATTTAGATTGACTTCGAGAAGTAACATATTTAAATTTCGCCGGACGTTTCGCAGGCTCCGGTCGTGGGGATTCCGTGTCTGTTGAATGTGACAAACTGGAAGAGGGCTCTGTAAAATACAATATACACGCTTAAGTTTTCATTTTGAAATGCTTGTTGGATAAATTATTTGATTGGTGAGCAATGGTGAGCATATTGGTAATCAAACTAACCGTCTTCGTGTGGGGGCATGATTTCATCTGGCGGAGGAGGTGTACGTGCAACTGCAAAAATATTAACAGAAAAACAGAATGAAAATGAAGTGCTCAGAGACTACGGTAGGCAGAGAATAATAAAATCTACTTACGATCTCTATGAGGATGAAAAATCTGACGAAAATCTTGCGGCATTTGAATGGTAATCTCAGGCGGAGGAAGAATTGACTCGTCTTCCGGATCTGTCGTCATGCTATCAGACTCTTCACTGGCTTTCATAGCATTTCTAAAAAGAAACAACCACCACATAGTAAATTCTCATAAAGACTTTCATACATAGGTGCACACAACAGTATAATACAAAATGACTCAGCACAGCCTTCAAAACAGATGATGGATTTAAACAGCAAGTCGAAGCGTTTAGTTAGCACTGTCGTGCTAACAAGAATAAAGTTTTGCTTAAAGTTGCTAATAAAAGGTTTTCAACTTACAATGACTCTGCAAATTCACTGGAGCGTTCTGTGTTAAAGTTTTTTCTCAATGAATGTCCAGCACTGTGAGTAGCTCTCATACTTTTGGCGTTAGCGTTTCCAATAGGCGACACTCTTCGGAGATCCACAACGTAAATAGATACATTGGTCAGCTGAGTTGTTACTCCGATCTAACAATGAAAACAGACAAATTTATGCACAATTCATTATTGGTTGTCATCTGCATTTAACTTTAGCATACGTTCACACTACGAACGAAAGCAATAAATTAAATGCTACGGAAGGTAAGTACATCTTGTTATGAAATATTTGTTTATGTTTACCAATTGTTCTTGAGAAATGGCAATGTCTTGAATTTTGGACCAGGATGTGGGTACAGAATCGTGAGTTTCAGGTGGCTCCCACCCATGAACACGAAGGGTTTCAGATGACGCTGCAAATAAACAGCTTCCATTGGGATGAAACGAGATACACCTGTTAAGCACAATCAATCCATATCGTCAACAGTCGTTTCTTTTGATTAACTATCCAACTCATGACCATATCATTAACAGCGTAAAACGGAGAAGATCAAAAAACACGGCCCGTGACTAAAAACCAATCCAATCGAATCAGGTTCTCAAATAAAATCTTAACTACTTGTGTATTTTATTATTGGACTATTTGGGCTGACTATGAATGCAATTAGCGTTGAACTAATCGAATCAATGAACTAACGTTGCTTTTATTTCTGAAAGTATTACAAGTCAAACACCTGCAACTACAAGCACTTGTCGAGCGAGTCAAAGAGCAGAAAAATGTAATTACAATAAAACCTGCTGCAAAGTTCGACGCAAATAAATTTTGATTTTGTTGATGGATTATCTAAAAAAATATTGATTTGCAGCTGCTAAAGCATCATGGTGTACATGTGTTCATACGTCTATCTAATTACCATTACAAAGTCAGAATGCTCTCGACTATGCAAACAGCATCCTCGTCTACTTCAGATGCATAACACTTATTCTTTATTTACCATTACAAGATTTTTAAAGTGTTGTAGGTTCACTTTTGCAAGTAATCAGAATACACTTGCCTTATTAGAAAGACTTAATAAATACAACACAACATTGATACAGTAAATTGAATAGAATCTAGTTAAGCATAAATTGAAACAAACAGAAAGTATCGCACACAACGGCAAATCATGAATGAACTGTACAAGCAGCAAGTTTACGCTGTGTGCTTTAATACTACTTGTTGAGTTATGTGACTGTGTGTATGCCATAAAGCAATTGTTTACCTACATAGAATAATTCCGGTTGTAGTAATAATATTTAAATAAACAGCTCCTGAGAGCCTATTTAAAACCGGATTACGCACTCTGCAGGAATATTATTAGACTTCTCCGACTACTGTTGATGGATAAATTACAAATAATGTCTCACAACATTCACAGAAGGATACACCTTAATGTTCTCTGTGTGAAATACAATTTCTGTCTATACCCTACAACGTGTAATGCTGTAACCTCCACTGACCTAAATATTCGTTCCATTAACTCGGTTTAACTTTATTACTATATTACATTTTACACTGATGATATAAACCTTTCATGAGCCACATTACTTATTTACTTCACGTGAATAATTTTTAACAATACCTACCTAACGGAAGGCACGTCGGACAACGAAGATGATATTAACGAAAATGACTCCAAGTCCCAAAATTTCACAGTTCGATCTGCGCTCCCAGAGGCAAGGAGGAATTCGTGGGGATGAAATTCGACATCGGATATTGGTGCCATGTGATCTCCAAATTCACTCAGTACTTTTCCAACTCGAATATCCCAAATCTGCAAGGTGAAGGATAAAACAACAAAACGTTATTAATATTCATGTTAATTTTGAAATTAGATAAGGCAATGTTAATTAACAGACGAACGTAAATGCATTTACAATGGTAACATCATATTGCAATTTCTCATATTATTATATGCCCAAAACATAATTGGCTATATCATCACAACAAAGCAATTAACTATAGGAGTTTTTTTGGAAGCTATCCTTCAGCAGGATTAGCCTTAGTCAAAAGAGGCAATGAGGTGCATCTTTGTAAACATTCAAGATAATAAATCCAGCAGTAAAGAGAGGAGGATGCTGGACAGTCGCAAGAATCTGCCCACGAGAGACCTTCTTGGTTTCAAAAACAGTCTTCTCTTGTCTTGTATTTTATTACAGCCTCTCTCATTACATCTCATTAGAAATATTTAAAAATGTATCCTTTTTTCTGTTAACACTATTACATGTGAACTTAACACGTACACGTACAATGTTTCACCTACTACTTGCTTTGTCTTGTCCTTGTCCATCGAAAGAAAACCGAGAAGATGACGTTTGGATTGAATCTTCAATAAATTCCATCACACAAACAAAGCACCCACATTCACAAAATCGTGTCGCATAAAAACACAAGAACGCGACGATTTTTTAGGCATTAAGTATTGTCGTATCGTATGTCTGCGCTACAATAAATGTTTCTCATTCCTTAAACGTACTCCCAATTTTTCCATTACATTCTTTTACTAGTTCCATTAGCATTTTTAAGATGGGATGAAGATGATGAGGTGACCTTAGACCTTCGCTGTTAACTTTGCATAACTTCTACTACGTCGCATCATCCTAAAATTCCATTTCTGTATTAAGTGCTTACAGCCGATTACGTTATTGCACGTATTAGTATTCCGCTCATCTCCGTCATTATCATTATTCATTATTTATTGTCTATGTGTGATACACTTCATGACACTTGCTGTAAACACTGCACATTTCTATTTACTCATTTGCTAGTACACACGTCGTAATCATAAAGTAGTTCCACAATCAGAAACGCTTACGTCACTAACATCTTTACGATCACAATCTACTGATGGAATGGAACACAATAAAATGACAAAAACATGAGCAAAAAGAACATCTACACAATTCTCTGCTTGGGTCTCCTCCTTCCAATAAATGAAGTCTCTCATCGTGTAAATACATACACAATAGAAAATGTGCTGCTTGCTTTGACACTCCCCCTAACTCTAACTTATAGCACGCTTGGACAAAATTTACACAGAAAAAAAATAAGTAACTTACTTTGACAAGATTATCATCCCCACCAGAGGCTATCCATTGTCCATCTGGACTGAACTTGAGACTGTTCACTGTTGAGCTGTGTCCCTTGTAGCCAAATATACATCCTTTCTTCCGAGTATCCCACATCTGCGTTATCAACAAACAAATCATTTCAATACACTCATTTTATTCAATACATTTTTTATCCTCAAGTAGATATTTAAAAGCGCTATCAACATTCATTTCCACATTTTGCTAAAATCTATTATTCATATCAATCACAATGCTTGCAGACAAATCTCTTCAAAGATTTACAATTTATGTTGCCGCATTGTACTGTTCCCTAAAGAAGAAATGCCGCACCAACTTTTACTTTACTCATAAATACCGTCACCATGAAAAGTAACATTCACAATATGAGGTTGGACTTAAATCCTTTTATCCACTCATTCCATGCTCATAAATCCACATGTGTCTATCGCCTCCGGTTTTGATTAGAACTAACAATTATGCGATAAATTATTCACGTTTAAGTAAGGAGCTGATTTGCCAAGAAGAAGATGAGCATGAAGTCACATCCTTTTTTATCAAGCTAAATTGGTCAGATGTGACACGATAAGTAATCCTGTCCTTTTACATCTTTCATTCACAGCTTAATATACCATAAAATATGAATACAAAGTAACATCATGTGCATATATCATAAATGTACTAGCCTGTGCTGAATCTGTTCAATTCACCTCAATAGCTTAATCAATCAATCAAAGGCAAAGAAAAGACATAATGATAGAACAATGAGACTCTGCGATGAGAAAACGATAAGAGAAGACTAACGGACCTATGACAAATCATATTCATAATTGTTGTCCTTTCAAACATAAGGGCATAATACAAAAGTTCAGACGTTTAAAAAGAAAAGAACATATTGCTGTAATCATCTTTTGACTGCAATCGTTGGGGAAATTAGGACTTGACTTTAAGACAATTTAGACAATAAATATTACATTATGATGTTAGTTTCAGGCTGAAGATATTTTCCTTCTTAGGATGTAATTGATGGGAACAATGAATGCAGGTAATCCGCCTTTGACATACAAAACCGTTTTCCTTTTCTTGTAGTGGGACGATATGAGCAGGCACTTAAATTATAATCTTGTGTAAGTATAAATACTGAAAGATGAACAAGACCTGATCTCATACGCATAAATAAACTATAAATTTCTATTAATGCCATTATCATCCATATTAAGACAATAATAATATTATTACTGGTGTGGTTGATTGTACGCTTACAAATGCCCAAACAACTAACAAGATATTTTACTTGACATTAATAAGCAACCACAGCATACAAAAGAAGAATGTACGCATAAATAAAAACATTCAGAGATAAGGAAATTACGTTACAAACCTTAATGCCGCTGTCTGAGGAACCTGAAGCCAAAAAATCTCCGTACGGATGAAAGTCGACACAACGAATACTGGCACGATGTCCGGTTAGAGTCCTTAGAATTTTGGCAGACTCTAAATCCCAAATCTTTAAGGCGCCCGCTTGTGACCCGGCACATACTTGCTCCTCCGTTATAGAAAATCGAACACAATCCACTGGTGTTGAATGTCCACTCAAGGACTAAAAAAGACACAGAAAAACAAAACAAAAAATCAGCATTCAGCATCAGGAAATTCATAAGCAAATAGGAATGATACAATTGTCTTGCTAATTCCCTGCACACATTCTACGTGCATATTTATAACATTACAACAAAACCCATCAATCAGCAATCCATTATAGTTGTAGTTGTAAACGTCATTGAAAATTGAATTCGCTCTCAGGTTGTGGTAAGGAGCGAAGCTTATTGTTTTCTACGTCATAGAATTATTGTTGAACACAGTACACAGCCATCCCCGTTTTTTGTTACGTGATTTCTTTCCACTTTACAAGAGATTTCATTGAACCAACTCAGCCCATCATCAATACCAGTTTTATTGCTCAACTTGCTCACTCATGAAACAGCATTTTCCTTTTTTTCTGGCTAAGAATATTATCTATGCATCATAATATTTCCTTAATACACTTTGGTGTGATGTGGGCGTCGCTATTTAGGGGAGACCAAATTTAATTGACACACAAGCATTAATTTCCCAGGTACACATTTACACTTGCAAATGCTGGTGCAAGCAGCTTGTTTGCAAAACTAATGTATGTACATAATCATAATGTGCTGGTCCGAGCGTCCTATTGTCGTTTTTTATTGCCATCCCCAGCAAGTACAACTATATGCATAATATAATAACTCTATTATGTTGCTGCAGCATCCGCAGTCCGCAGTCAGTCCATTGGAATGAATACGAATTCCATTTCTATTGTGTACAAAGATGGGCCAACTTGAATGTATCTGTACACTGTAGCTGTGCAAAAACTTGAAAAAAGTAAAGACAGGGAGGGTGGTGGTGGTTTGTGATGTGTCCTTCAATTTAACATATAAGCCAAAGCAGTCCATGTCGAAACATCTGAGTATTTGAAGACGATGTGTGTAGTCGTGGTTCGTGTGTATGTTCTTGTGTGCACAAATACACACCAATTGGCATTCTATTCTATTTCATTAGCTACCTAATGCTTTCAAGCTTTGTCAGATTAGTCATAATTTTTATTCGTTAAGTTATCTCACATGAGAATGCTTTTAAGATGTTGGAGCACATGTACTGCTGCAGCTTCTTAAAACATCCCAGTCCTCCTCTCATCTTTACAACTCGCACTGCTCCTTATCTCTCCATTGTGTTTCCACCAGCGTCTATAAATGCACACTTTGCACACACAGGGTCTTTCATAATCGCCAAAAAAGATTACAATCCCATTCAATGGTCATTAATTTCTCATCCCTCTGCACACATCCAGCCATACAATGGCTTTGCATTTATACAACTCTATAACGTTGCTGTATTGCGTCCAAATATTTCACGATAAATTCTGAAAATGCAAAACTTGATTGTTGAAAGCTTTGTAACACTGAAATCCACAAATCAGAAGTATGCATCAACACATACAGTAGTACTTAAATTCAGTCAAGAATACTCAGAAAGTAATTGCAATCCACGTACTCATTCCTACATTTACTTTTTATCATATTGCATAAATTTACTCCACTTGACTATCTAGCAAATAACTAGTCAATATGCAATACATGAACTGATCACAATCGCAATCCCGTATCAGTGTCAGATAGATTATTATGCCTTAATCACAAAAATACTCTTTGTCTATATCTGTATCGGCTTAATTATAATAGCACTAACTACTCTTTTCCAATCCATAGAATTTACAAGCAGCGAATAAAATAATTAGCCAACTGCTTGCAACAGCGCCTTGTCTTTGACTTACTTGAAGGTACTTCAAACCCATCCACATCCACAACAATCAATGCATAAATTAAGACTGCGTTTCAAGCGTTTCTAAACTGAAAACGTATTTCAAGTAACAAGCAAACATAAAATCAATTTTGGTCTGGAGGCGCTATCTACTACTAATGACTGGCTGTTCAATTTTCAGTGCCTTTCGGTAGCGTGAGTAGTTGACTTTCCTCCTAAATCTCTCTTCTGCCAATATTTTACTTACAATTACTTGGAGTAAAATGCAGATACTTTAAAGACTGAAAACACTCCCATAGTATTCCATTAACTCGAGCAAAATTAATACAAAACTAAAGTACGTACACAGACAAAATTAGGATACAACATCCTTGCATAGATAATTAATATAACGATTTGAACTAATAAAAACGTTGAGCTGACAGCGTGTCAGAGACCCGGCGAGACAACATCTTAAAACAATGAGCATTAGTGAAATATAATTTTAAGCTAATAAGGAATCCACAGATTATAGCCAAACATATAAGTTAGACTTCCAAACTTTACACGGTGGATACTATAGTCTTTGCACGACTGGATTTTACAACAGCTCAACAATTAGAGCCGAGTTAGCGCACGTAGTGTGACTGCCCTATCTCCTTTGTATCTCTCTCTCTCTCTCTCTCTGCAAATGTATTAAACTTCAAAGCCAACGATCTACGTGCATTACATGGGTCGTTCCCATACAAACGGTAGCACAGCCTACAACAAAATCATTACAGGCAAGTGGTAGGAACAATAAGCTGAGTGTAATTACAAAGAAGCAAGAGATATACATACACCTCCAAGTTATAGTTTGTTGGAAGGAAATTCAGCTGGCATTCCTAACACTTAATAATATATTTATAGGCTAATACCTCTCACTGCACTGACTCGCTGACTCCGAGATTAGGTATATCAGTGAACATAAGGAATTAGCTTATACTTATCTAACTAGTACTAGGTGTAGGCGCACTATAATGGAACGCACACAATACCTACACTACAATACAAATACAACTCAGAAAGGTACAAAGTTATATGGTGAATAAGAGAATGTGAATTTAAAACTGGGTCGAACTGAACTGAAACTTACTTAAAGTGTTCTTGCTGGGAATATTATGTTGAAGAAGAATGCGAATGAATGGAAGGAAAAGATTGAGCGAGTTGAGTTTGCAGGAGTCCTCCATGTTACTTCGTTGTATTATTCTTAGCTCTACGCTGTACCCCACACTTGAACATAATTTTACAGACGCTAACTTTATTCTTCAATGCTTGCTTTTTCTTTCCATGCAATCAAATGCATTGCAGTTTATATTACTATACAATGCAAAATACAATGGATTGCATCCTTTTCTATCGCAATTCCAAATTGCAATTCAACCAACATAAACGTCAACCAACCAACGTGCACAATATCATCAGCTCTCCAACCCAATAGCATTTTGCTTACACCATTAGCTGCCTTCTAATATAACAACAAATACAATGCAAAATATCTTCACATGTTCGCATAAATTTCTTATACTTTAACAATATTTGAATGTAGCTATGCATATTTATTTTATATGATATTGATGGTATAAGAAGGCGAAGTTAATATTGATATGCTGCGCATTATTGCAATAAGACAGGTAAATAATTATATTTATATGTGCATAGCTGTAGCTGTAGGTATATCTAGACAGAATGCGTACACGAAGCAGTTGAACGAACAATTTAGCTTGAGAGGCAACGCATCATAATAGAAGCCCACAGCACAGTACGAGTTACAAAGTTACAAGCGAGCAAGTAAAAGAAAATCGAGTGAGAAACAGAATAACCGACCTCAATTTTTGCTTGAGCCGTCAATTCAACTCAACTTTGCTCACAACTCACCTACATCTTATCTGTCTTCACCATCACAACTGCTCACACAACGAATACTCTGCACTCTCTACGCTCTTTACTTATATACCTAATATTTATAAGGCAACAGAACACACTTAATATATAAGACTATATCATCATTCATCATACATCATATACTTCACCTTTATACATTTACAAGCAAAACACAATGAAATTGTAATAGAAAGAGTTTAGTGTACAGTATGTCTTTGCCTACACACACGTCAATTGTTAAACACACAAAAGATAGCTATAGCTGGTTAATACATGAAGCTTGTATAGAATATACGAGAATAATACGATCGTGTGTACAACGACAGAACGAGAATACGGGAATACGATCGCCATCATCATCGTCACTAATCATTTGCATTATGGCATTATTCTGATATATGCTCAGATAGCTTACATTTTCGCATAATATAATTCAATGTGAAATCCTTTTTACTCATTTGGAATTTAATAAATAATGAATTCTGTAATATATGCGATCCCACAAGAGTAGTACAAGTCGTACACGACGTATAGACACATAAAACATGAGGTTTGATGAGCAAAGTACTACTCCTGCATTAGAATGCTCCAATAATATTTGGATGGAGATAGTGAATGAAGAATGATGGGCACAAAGGGCATAGTCACAATTCACAAACACATTTCACATCTCCATGAACTCAGCAACGAGCAGTGAATTGACATTTGCACTCTTTCTCTCCTCTCTCTCTCTCTCTCTTTTGTGTGTGGGATGATGATACAGTTAACAACTAAACTAATTTCTTTGATTTCAAATTATGTATGTCATTAGACTAATGTACTCGCGACAGAAAGCTGCAATGTGCTTGCTATGCACAAAGGAATAGCAAGGACAGTAAGCGTTGTACAAACGACTTACATGCACAAACAACAATCAACATTGAATTTATAATACAATTTTACGCATCGACTGCCCTTTTGGACTGCATTGCAAACAAACAGGATTTCACATTGGTTTGAGGATGTAAAAACGCTACTTTAGAAACTTTAGATGGTACAGCTACACATTTTGAATGTTGTACTCACTTCTGGCGAAATACAGTTATTTTCTTGGAAACTATCAAACTGCTAAAAATTACAACACCACCCCTATAATAAATAATTGCATCGCAGTCTCCTTTGCATCGTGAAACAATTTCTTGCAAAGAAAGTCCTGTTTTTCTATTTGAACATAATGATGGGAAACGACGGTGCTGGCACACAACTTTAAGCGAATTACTACTAAATATCAGTCATCCTATCATATCATAACAATTATTGTATTTGTATGATACGTAAGCTAAAAAATAAATGCTAATCTGCTCGGAACAATAATCCGCGCCCATCTCCTGTCATGTACACGCATGTAGAATGTAATGGTGCCTTGGGAGTGAAACTCAATAAAACAAAACACCATCATCACTTTGTACAGCTTTGCATTTACATCTTTCTTCCATATTAGTCCAAATTGGTGCTAGTCAAAAGTCAAATCAAACACAAGAAATATTCGTCAATTTTAATGACAGCCGTTCACGATTGTGATTAGATGCGACCTCTTTGACATCCAAACAAGTTCCATGCTTGTTTTTCTCTTTTCAGCGTTTCAGAACACAGTAAGACCCATTGCACTTTACACAGTCTCACTAACCTTTACGCTACAAGCAACAGTAAAACAGATACAAAATGTAACAACCTAACTACTGCAGTGTAACTACCCAATAGTCAATTTCCCCATTGAACTACTTTTCTTCTCTCTCCTACTCTTTCAACTCATCTGCAATATAACAACAAACATTCATTCCAATAGCACAAATTAAAAAACTAAAAGAAAACATCTGGCTGGGCATAGCCTGTTTGGATTCGTTTAATTTTTTTATTTCAAAGTCACCCTTATTCCAATTCGTTTCAGAATTGAATGTGTGCTGTATGGGCATTCACATAATAGCACGATTTTAACACGGTTCTGTAATAATAATAAATATCGCACCTTCCTAGCTCTTTCATCTCTACAGTGCAAATACACTCGAACATAAGTTTTACCTTGCGTGTTGTCTGCAGTTTGAAGATTTTTTTGATTAGACGCTTTTCGGCCAACAAATTACTTGTTGTGCTTTCGTTTATCGCTGTAAATATCTTCCTCAACTATCTGCTGCTACTACAGCAGGGCACTAATAAGAAGGAAAACGCAGCGACGACGCTGCTTTATTACAGATAGGTACTTGTACATGTACAACTAAGCATACAACAAATGTGGAGCTGCAAAACGTCCACGAAACTAAATAGAGGTTATCTGCATTCTATTGTTATTTATTGAGAAAGAGCTGTCAATGTTAAATTCTGTTCAATGAGATGAAAATGGATGGATATGATATGGCTGTGTCATACTTTATCTTTTAGCATGCTCCGTTTGCAAAAGTCGTGCTGACACTCCATTTGCTGCAGATCATGCCACAAAAAGGAATAAAATAGATTTAGTTGCTCTAGTAGTTGACTTAGCAGACCTTAGTGCAATATGGATTCCTATTCGTTTGTTCGATTTTTAGTCGTGTGACACAAGAGAGAAATAATAGCTGGCTTAGAACACAGCAACAAAAATTCTGTACCTAGTACTCAATCACTCCTCTACCAGAAGCAACGTATACTGGACATACCACTACATTTGACACAGTACCTGTTTCATAAACAGTGTAGCAATTTTACTGGTACCTCTGCACCTGTGCCGACCTTATATGTCTCCCTTATAGCACCTGAACAATATATGTACCTTATATACACCACCACTTCGTTTGCCTATATATAGACATAGATTAACATGGGAGAACACAGAGCAGTGAACAACGGGACTAGTGCTCAACAATAGCGCCTGCATTACAATACATGCCAGTTGTGCTATGCTATGCTTTAGATATACAGCGCTATGTATTGTAAGCAATCACCTTTATAGCGATCAGGAAAGGTCAAGTCTTGGTCATCTGCACGCAAACTTCTAATTAATCTCCTGGCCTGGTCTCCCAGGCTCTGCACTGCACGACGACATCACAAACCTTAAAATTCTTACATACTTCTCTCAGCACAGCACTAAACACAATTCCTTGGCCTTATACAGGCAAATAGGAAATGTACAGGTACAACTACGGTGCGATTTGCAAATCTGTGTGTCTTTATTCAAGCTAACTTGTAACTTCCACTTAGCTTTGCTTATTTAGCAACAAAATGTGACATCGAAATTATTCGAAATTCGTAGAAACATCCAATAAGAAATATGACTGTGAAGAACAAAAGAGAGAAAAGCAAGGTGAACGCACATAAAAATAAAAATACTCTAAAGGCATTTCCGTTTTGCACCTTTCCAGATTTATCGTCATTAACATTCTTTTGACTTCCATGCTATTAGCGTCCTCAAGTTGTTTCCTTTAGCTAGCTGCTACTAGCAGGCCCAAAGCCAGAAACGTATTTCTCGCTATTTATTGAAGAAGTACGTAATTCTAGGCAATCTGCCCATTGGAGTAATAAATAATTGGCATCCCCTTGAGCCCATAACTAGATTTGAATTTGGATCTGACGGGATGCTCGCTCATTTGCAAACATCAGCATAACATTCGCTTTCTTTTATAACTCAGCTCTCTGTGTCTACTTACGCTATTTTACTTTTCATTTCTCAATGGTTTCTAATGGTTCTGTAGTCTGTAGCCACGACACAGTTGAGACCTCCACTCTATAGAAATCATTACGAGCAAAACAACTACAGAGATCAGAAAGGAAACATTTATTGCATGCCTTGAGTGTACTGTTCACTTTAATGAAGCTAGGCATCTTTCCTAATTTCTTTTACGAGAGTCATGAAATAAAATGAATTGTAATTGTCATGAATGTGACTTGAGAAAAAAGAATTATTCAAATGTGGATGAGAGCGAGGAGAGGACAATCGAGATACATTCACATCACAGCTCCAACACAAAACCATAGTAAATACATTTATTCACTGCTTTTAGTTGTAGGAGGCGGAGAATGCACGTTCCATTTTCACAGTTGAGTCTAGTTAGACAACTTTAGGAAAGCAACAATTGCTAAAACTACAAAGGAAAGCAAAACTCATTGAAGGAATGAAGAACGATGGATCATGTTAATGAAACAATTGAAATTCACTTAACTCTTCGTATGGGTTTTACAATTACAATATAAAACAAATCCAACGTTATACTGCGTAAGCTTTGTAACTGACAACTGAGGTATAAGTGTCTGTATGAATAGTGCGAGTGAGAGATAAGCTAAGCTAGGTATTGTGTAAATCACGAACATAATTACAATAAGGATATAGTTTAAGAATATAAACACAAATTGGTTCGATTCAATTACGTAAATGGTAAACCATAATCTGATGTGACTGTGTTTTGTAGTAACCTCCTATTTAAAAATCGAAAGTTCATTTCTTTAATGTTTCATGCTTTTGGTAATGTGGGAGAAATTCATCAAAATATTAATACATTTTGTTGCCCCCATTAAAATATTGTACATACACAAAAGAAACAACTTTCTGCATTAAATTATTCGATTATTGTAAACAATTACTCACCATAATACAATTCGGTTTCCCCACGGCCCATAAGTTGACCTTTTTGTCTCCTCCGCCAGTGACCAACACACGTCCTGACTTTTGGCCCAACGATACGGAATTTACATTGGCCGCGTGAGCAGGAAATTCCTCTGTAATTAAATAATACAAATTAGTCATTCAATCATCAATTTTAATTTTGTAATAGAAATCTACATGTCATATACTATTTTGAGAAAATCGTGCATTTTTAAGCAATTCATTGTTTACGAAGACGCGCATTAAAATTTTTAAATCAACTAATTACAACCTTTACAGTTAATGTAAACTGGAAAAACAGGACAAATTAATCAAATTTCAGATCCTATACTTTTTGGTATATATAGATAAACCATACGAGTTATTATAAAAATTTGAGTAGGTATATTTCGTGACACGACGACATTGTTCATTTGAAATTGATACATTACGAGACTTACGACCAACCAGCGAGAATTGGCCCATAATTTATCAACTAAGGATGCGAGTATGCTAGTCACATTTCACATCGAGATAAAGCTTTAGTTAAAAGTAAATTGTGTAGAATGTACATAGTACATGTCTATACACACACAATACAATGTATAATAATAAAACAATGGTTGTTACAGTAAGAATGTGAATGTCTAATAATAGCAATAACATATTTTATTATATTGTTATTGTACTAAATGGTAGTAGTTAGTGCATAAAATGAAGGTAAAGATAAGCCGCATACAACAATTGATGAGAATGTTTTCTTTCCTGGATGCAGAAAAAAATCGCTGATTAGACACTTTTAAAGTCAGTCACGTAAAAAATCAGAACATTTATTTTCTCTCTTCCTTCATCTTTTAAGTAGAGTATGCAGAGTTTAGTTAGTTTAGTAGTATACAACTTCTGTTAGTTGTATTCAAATGCTGTATACATATGTAAAACCTATAGGTAAAACTGAAGTTAGTATTTTAAAGATAATAATTCACGAATGAAGTGAATCATTAAAATAATGTTTCATTGAAATATTCAGTCCTATAAACCTACATCATCAACCAATCAATGTCAATGTGATATTAAAATAAAATAAATAAACGAGAAAATTATTATAGTAGCAAATCAAAGCTGCCTACCATAGAGAAAAATATTTATTTAAACGATACTTAAACCATGTACACGCATTGCATTGGCATTATACAAACCAAACTGAAAATGTGAACCAGAAGTGTACTTATTTTTCCTTTAATCTTCGTGTACTGCATTGTGACTCTTGTCTTTTAAATACTTTCCCACTAATAGACAGTACAGCCACCAATATCTTACTGAACAAAGTGAACATTCTAACACGCAACAGCCTTGAAAACTCAACTAAACCTGCGGCAAGGATAACAAAGAGATTTCCCCCATCATGTAATCATCATGTGTCGACTATTACTACCGTTTATCGCTTCTTCTGCTCTAGAAGATCGTGCCCATAAAAACCATAATAAATAAAATATTTTTTATTTATTTTCCATGCAGCCTCAACAATGTTAGTCTCAACCTCAAAGCCCTGGCTCAAAAAAGCTATACTGCAATTCATTAGTGAAGAATGGACTGCCTGTTAGTCAAGCGGAAAGCGGAATAATCTAGTAGAGAAATGCAAAAATTATTTTTTAGACAGAAATCCTGTGAACGGAGAAATAAGATAGCTGTCTGTATAACAATAAATATTTGCTAAGTGACGACATTTCTACACTGACTATGTACAGTCATTCTTTGGTGAATAATAAACACGCATTAATTTAGCAATATACCAAAGCAGCTCATTGCTTATTATTCGGAGTAGTATTATTTCCATTACTAATGTAGTATGTAGTGTTTTTATTTGCAGTTAGAATTATAAACACGTTCGTGCGTCAGATTTTGTTCACATAGTAAGAGCACCTACAACTCCTTTTTATTTCACGTGTATACGTAAGTAATAAAATGATGCTGATTTTCAATTTATTCGAATTTTTATTTTTCATCTTGAATGGAGCCTGTCATTTCGAGTTGAGTTGCTCTGCTCATTTTCAATTTTATTCCTCACGACGAGGAGTTTGCTGAAACACGATCAACCTTTCAGCATGAATTTAGTGTGTGCATGCCGTAGTAGTAGAATCTGTTTGGATATAAAATATATTTTAATCTTAACACAATCAGAATAAACTGAATGAACCATTCAGTGCATGCATGTGAGTGAACTTTACTGCGAGAAAGAAAATGGGAGTTTGTTTTGTTGCACAGAATACGCAGGCCATAAAGTCTTGAGGTTTATAATGCGCATTGTAGAGCTCTAAACAAACGCATCAAATCCAAATCACAATCAACCTCAATAAAAGGCTGGAAATTAGGCTACAGCTCATGACAAAATCATGATGGTAAAATTGCGATGCTGTTATTTACAGAGTGCACGTAGTTACAGTTAACCCTAGTAAGCACCTTCTGTTTCCGCATGCAATTTATTCAGAAATAAAGCATCTACTCTGCCGCTTGCAAGTTTAACTAACCCTTATTAACCTTAGTCACTGGCTACTTCACTTTACTCTCGTAACTTTCCCAGTAGTCGTGAATTAAATTGCCTTTTATATTCGCCATTTTTCCCTCTTATATATACACCTACATCGTATAAAACTCTATAAAGCTCTTTTGAGTACAATAGAAGTACAGCAGACACGCACACGATGACGAAAACAAAACAGAATGAGACGACTGCTGTTGTTGCCACAAGCAAAAGTGTGCAAGCACTCCCACAGCATAACTATACCTGCTAGGTAAATTAAATATTAAATACGTACACGTAAGAGTAATCGTTGCATTATATGACACGAATATGACAGACAGAATTCTAGTAAACTAACCCATAAACATATTTAATTGATTTCCACGAATAAACTCGGGTTTTATACACGGCTGTGTATTCGTGTGCCCATATTATTATTATCATCGTGTACCTAATACGTGGCATCATTCGACTCGGTCCTACTTTGATTTCCTTAAAAATGTATAAGCAGCCCATAAACCTATTAATTATTAAACCGAGCTAAGTCCTTCTCTTCTAAATATAAATAGACAAGGCACAACAAATGCACAATAAGTAATTAACCTCATCAGGCAATAATGGAGTGCACTCAGTGTGTTATGCAACATAACGGTGGAATCTGTCTGCAATAAATATCCTTCCCACATTAATTCATTATCCATTTCCAATTAAAAGTCTGGCTCTATCACAACTCTGACACCATCGTCACTTCATGAAGCCTTAAATTACTTCCACACAATAGAAAATATTCCTATTTTGGTTGAGGGAAAGATTTCGCTGCGAGCAGATGGAGAGAATGAAGTACAGCAGTTGGCGCTTATGGGCTACTAGGACGCAGACACAGAAATTGAATAATGCACAAGCTACCATTGGAATAAAGTTATAATTTAGCAATCATCACTATCAATAGCGTTCTCACGAACTGGCTACACGTTAAAATTAGGCATGGGCAGGAATTAATATTTTATTAGCCCACTACAACAACCGGCTCTCATGTCTTGTCAATAATTTTATTCAGCATTCACCTCTTTTGCCGACCTCGCAGCCAACGATTTCATAAATTAGAACTTACGCAGAGCTGCATTGTAATGTTGCACCTTTAATGTGGAAATCTATGTACATTTTGTTCTTCTCAACCAAATCAGAATTCACTTTTCGCCAGGACTGACAATGAATGGAAGTTACAGTTTCAGAGTGCAATATTTCACTTCCACAATAGTAGCCACTAATTATAAAAACTATAATATCAGTAATTATAAATAGTAGTTTGCGTCGGCATTATCAATGTGCCCGTCACGCTACTATAAATTGCACTCCGGTCCACCCACAACAAGACAACCAAATTTTTGCATTCCATACACTGCTCACGATTTCTTGCCATTCACGTAATTCTGTGAGTGCGAATGTGATGTCTTACTTGTGTGACTTGTGTGTGTTGTTTGCGATTACATTACGTGGACAGAATAACAGAGAACTCCTACAGTTTTGATTATGAGTAGAGCTTGTACGAATTCCATGGTCTTTCCAAATCCACTCAATTTTACTTTATTATTATTATCGCACTCACAATTAGATGTTGCTGCGATATGAAGTAGCTTACATTTAACAGGAATCACCTACACTCGAGTTTCCCAATGTCAAAAAGCTTGTCATCAAATACCTTTAACAGACTAGCCTCGTGCCTTGTAGGCAATCACGCAAAATTCTTCTCGCCACCAAACCTTATTGTTGTTTTGGATCTTCGGCGTATCTCACATTCAATTACATGCACTGTACTTACAGGATAGGGAACCACAGTTAATCATCATAACAACGCACCAGAAGAAAGGCATTATTGTATTTGAGACATTGGGATTCGCAGTCTCACTCGAGAGCTAACTATTCGTGATGAGATGAAAGTTATTCCACCCCTTATCTATATGGTTGATATATTATAGACAGACAAAGACAACCGACAGTGAGTAGGGAATCAAAATTTACGGCTGCTTCCCATTTCGGAATGAGTAAGTTCAGGGAGTTATATAACAAGTTATGCAAGGCTGTAGTGTTATAGCCACTACCGAGCTACAACACAGATGAAAATTATACCTAGGTACTCAATTTGTCATGTCCAAGTAGGAAAATTGAGCTGCATGACAAAAAACACAAAATCGTGATGATTAAAAAAGTTACAAAAATTCGCATACAATACTTCGTAGCTTCCTTGTACTATAATAAATACATTTCACTTCGTAAACTACTTCTGATTCAGCAAATGAAATTCAAATTACGATTTATTTCACGTGCCACATCAGAAATAAATATATTCTTAAATAACATGTTCTTACTATTGGCTCACATTTCAAATGTATTTACAAAGATCATTTTATTTTCGCATGCAAATATTTTGGGTTCTTTAAATATCTATAGGTAATCTTAATTAAAAGAAGAATACACCATTGGTAACGATTCAAAAAAGTGTCGGAGTCAAAGGTGACATTTGCATAGCATTTGCATTAACTGTGACATCAACACGTTACCTTTGACATTGAATTAGTAGCAGTGAGCTTTAATGGCAATTGACAAGTAAGGCTGATTAAATAAACTACTGACAATCATCAGAGAATCAAGAAATTCCAACAAAACTTCTGTTCAGCTACAGTTTGTTAAGTAAAAGGCATAATTTTTGAAAAAGTGTCGATCGCCTTTCAGCCTTGCATTGACTTTTTGTTTCCACAAGAGCATTTGCATACATGGTAAAACTACATCATACGTGCATGACTGTGCGAGCTAAGACGACTAAATATTATTCCACTCCATATACACACATGATCACATTATTATTCTTTCTTATCTCAGAATTTAAGACTGTAGGTCCTTTGTACAAGACCAAGGGCACGACTGCAAAGCAAACAGAGTGTAACCTAAGCTGACAATGAGACATGCATTAAATAAAATTGCTCGCATACCAAAGCAGCGTAAGACATAACAATAATATTATAATAATATTGCATTATATGCAGACAAGTATATTATTACAGAGTATATTACATTCATGCCAGTATTGTATTGCTGTTGCTTGCTGGTCAGCAGATCGAGAATACATTACAACATGATTATGATACAACGCAGAAAATTAAATTCCCATCCATATTCATACGATGCCATTCCAAGACTCCACACTGCGCACTCAGAATACACGTTACAACAACTAATAACAAAACTATCGTATCGAGGGAAGAACACGACTCTTGGATGAAGATCAGTATACTACCTACATTGCTATTATTTACTGCAACTGACTATGACTGAGTGTGAGTACCTACACTTTTTGCTTAAAAGGACAAAACTCACGTAGAGACTGAACCAAAGACGTTTTCATAGGCCGGACTGCTCAAGCGACAAAATATAGATGGCTACGCATATTAATAACATTACTACAAGACTTCTTCGGACAGTGTTCTTATTTCCCACTATGCCTGCCCTTAAATGTCCACGGCATATCATAGAAATTCACAAAAAACGTGCAAAATCTCAAATGTAATACGTTCAAGTTGAGTGATGAGGCTGGAGAGCTCAAAGTTCGTTTTGTGTGCATTTAGCACCTCATTTCTCATTGTTATTCATGACGAGCGAGGTGATATTGTATTCTGCGTTGCCAAAAGAAAGGAAGAACAAGAAGAAGAATCTTCATATTCTTAGAACCTCAAAGAGATACTCTTTGACTACCTCGTCACTTTTTTTACATCAGTACATTATAAGCATGTAATTCGGCTACCATAAGCCCATAGGCAACTACGAATTCAAAGTTTACAAATTATTTCATTCATGTACGAAATGTACTTGACATTAGAGCATTTAACACATTGGAGTAATAAGCAGTGTTTACTTACGTGTCTCTCTTGTTTGTATCTTTCGTGCTTCACATGTGCTCATAAATCTTCAGTCTTAGACTTAAATATGAAGACATATGGCACAATAAAAGTACTAAACACTAAACCATGATTCCTTACCAAAATTCGCCCCCTTGCCTTGAGAAACTGCGACAAGAGCACAACAGCTCTAGAATGCCCTTGGGCTTTCTTTCCAAATTTTATTAAGAAATTGGCTTAACCACACACATAGCGTAAAGTAATAATTATGCTTGGATTCTGCATACTACAAACTACTTTAAACATCCTTTTAACATCACTATGTCCACTAAACTACCGAGCTATGCATATTTACTTTTTGTCTTTCTTTATCACTCATTGTTGAGTTACTTGTGATGTTGATGCCTCTTTATATTTACCTTCAGTAACCTAATCTAAAAGGGTATCCTTATAATAATACTGCATTCACTAAAACTTTCTGATGGCAATAATGTTGAATAATGTCTTTTGGTTTGCCTGAAGATATTACCTCGTGTACTTACGTTAAAGAAAGGTATGGTATAATAATAATTTATGTGAATGTAATAATATGAGACCACAATATTGTTATTATAAAAGGATGATACAACGTGTATAGATGACCAATACTAATAATTATTATTGTTTTAGGAATCAAAAGCGAAAATTCCTTTGCTAACTAATGTAATATACTATGAAGTCTACTGGTCAGTATGCACACGTTAGTTGGCAAAAATGCTTTACCCTGTGCCGAATGCAAATGGCGAATCAATAGGACCTTAAATCACTAACCAATAATAGGCAATGATAATGATAATATAAATACGTACGGTACACATTAAGCAATACATTGTGACCATATTTGGACGCACTCAATTTCGAGCGAGTCCTTGCAAACATCACACAACAGAAAATCTAGTCATAGAAAGCGCACATACTTCCAACAACAATCCTGTTACATTATTCCACAGCTTTTATTTGCTTTGCAAACACAACAACATACAGAAATATTATTCCTTCTTCAGACGAAGCTAGCAACACCTTGCATTAATTGGCACTCCACTGGCCATTCAATCATTTGAACGCAGTACGTAGATTGTAATTTAACTTTCCTTCCTTTTAAGACTACTTTTTTAACTTCACATTTATTCACAATTAACATTTAATGGCATATATTTTCTTGCAGTGATAGATAGTCACACTCAAATAATTAAGACAAGTTCAACAAAAATGTTCGTCAAAAATTATTTTATCTTTATTTATGTAATCATAACGTAACGTAACGAGGATTTCCACTATGTGAAAAAAGCTTCTTTCAAGAAAAATCTAGAGCTTTCATATTGGCCATTGAGCATGAAGAATACAGATAATTAAAATAATCCTTAAATAAAGAAACAAAGAGATATATTTTATATTCTCCGTATCCACTTCATACATTGCCTATTATGTTTTGTGTACGAATTGATGAAATGACCACAAAGAGTGAATCAAAAGACCTGGGATGTATAAAGTAAGTAATTCAATTTGCCACCAATAATTTGGGCTGACGATTGCTAATGAATATTGTGAAGATGCAAAGGATGATTCATTCCTTATTCGACCTTCTACACTTTCGTCATTTTGTCGTCTTCCTTATAATTTAAACTCCAAATTTAGTATAATAAGAAAACTCGCAAAAAACTCCTATACACATTTTCTCCAATCTCATTTTTCTTCAGACTACACACACCAGGATTAGCTCCCATAAATCGGCAACAAGTTAAGATGTGTACCAACTTCAATTAAATTTTCTGAATTGGAATCTATGCAAAAGGCAATGATAATAGACATACGATACACCTTAACCTGGTTCCTACTTGCGAATCACTAACAAGGCGTCAAAAGTTCGGTTTTATTAAGTAATAAAAAGTAGCCATTTGCATTTGAATGAAGTCTTTATCTGTATTACATTGCAAAATCAGTATTTAACGAAGCATACTGCTCTTCCCTACTAGACACAAATGAAAAATAATGCCACATAAAATAACATTGTGTCGACCTTTAGTGCCTATAGGCCTGGATGTTATACGTAAATAGTATGTAATTATGTATATATACACAAACAAATAATAATATTATCTGTACCAAATAATTATATCTAAACTGAACACATAAAACAACCAAAATCGACGCATCAAAGTTCGTCTAGTTCGTAAATTGCGTTCAATATTTTTGCATAAGTTGGTCAAATTCGAAATCTTTATTACACGCAGTACAGCCCTGTCAATTATCGTACAATCGAGAACATTTGTTCATAGTCACAATAAATGTGCGTTAAAAATGCATTAGTTTGCATGCATCTACAATGCACTAAAAGCGAGTTATGGACTACGTCTTTACATTTCACACTGACCATAACAACTCTAGCTAGGAAATAGTAATTTGTCCACCTTAATATATTCAAAACAAAAAATATTTGCTTAATCACCGTACCAGAAATAGGAATACAAGAAAAAATTGTTGACATTTATGGACTTAGCAAGCCTTACATTTCGGCAAATACAAGTCTGGTGCTCTAACACACATTTAAATACAAGTTTGTGTCTTGTGTGGAATATCCAACATTGTGTCAGTGTTAGTGAGTATAATACAATACAAGTAATATAAAAATGTAATGAATGACAAATTGCATTAAACATTAATAAACATTAATAATAATGGAGAGTCGCCAGGCTGGTCTTCTTTGTAATTTATGTTTTTCTCTGCCTACAAGAACTCTTTTGAATGCATCAAGTGCTATAAGACATAAGATGATTTGTTAGGGAAAGTATAAAATGTGCTTATTTAGCACTTCTTGCTGTAAGAAAACATTAAGCTTCAGACGAACTGCGACTAACAATTGCACTGTGCCCTCAAAATATGAATTTCATCATGCACACAAATGACATCCAATTCAACCCTTTGTGCACACCACTGCAATGTAAGCAGAAAGCTGTAACAGCATGGGCATAATAATAAATGCGTACAATAAATATATCCTAACTATAATTCCTATTTCATGTACAGAGTAACATTCTACAACAATCAACTTATAGGTACTAATTAAATTATATAGACCTAATATACAAATAATAATTTCTTATTGCCCACCAAATGTAAATAAACTATATCGCAAGAATCTCGAAATCTAAATGTGTGACTGCATTCATGTTGAGCTCGACTCGATTTAATGTAAGACTGAACAATAAGCCGTAGCTAGCCGTGCAAATGAATATGAATGTGATTTCGCCGTACCTAAGTACAAGAAATGTAACTAAAGTCTTCCTGTTCAATGGAGGCAAAACCTTTAATTAGCAATGCACTTTTATTAAAAGTCGAGAGTTTATGTAACACACATTATTTTATTACTTACTTAACTAAATTAACAATTTCGCTATTTATAATTCGTGATTACCAGCTTGAAGTTTGAAGTACATTGGATTTGATGGATACAAAGCATCGTCAAATGTGAACAGCACACCCACATAGGACACGTCAGATACAAAGAGACTACACATAATGACTGCTACAACCAAGCCAAATTATTGGGTAAGGCAAGAGGGTTCAGTAAATATATACTAATTCGAAATAGCTTCCTCTTTTAATGATAAGTTTGATAGTGAGAGAGGATTTTTATATGAGAAAATACCAGCAAATATTTCCAGCTTCACAATTTGGGTAAATAAAGTGGTGCGGAAACGTGTCCACCATTAACAAACTACTATACCTCAAATTATCATGAAATGGGGTTTTACATTGAATCGCCAAAGCAAGACAAAACCAGCTTGAGGTCATTGGTTCTTTCTCACACAATCAGTGTTCTTAGTTCAGTCTCCATAATAAAATGTATATCTGTTGTTACTAGTACCAGTGCAGATACTCTGTACTACAGCAGAGCCCAGTGTGTGGTACCTAGTAGGTAGGTGAATATTGTGGACGTAAAATTCTATGTGAACAATAAAAGCCGAAAGCCAAATCAACCTTTTTCCCAAGATAGCAAAGAATTGCTGCAGCATGTAGACTACCTAAACCCAGTTTTTAAAACCAACTTTTAGCATCGTGATCGTGCCTCTTTCAGGCTCAGCTACGATGAGAAGATAATAATTAATAGTTACCTTATGTCCGATCATCGACAGCCTTGATTTTTGTAGCAATATTTACACAACAAGCAGCAGGACTACACAATGTTATAATGTACAAATTCACCTAATGTAAGACACGCAATGAAGCTGACAGTCATTCTTTCCTCAGAAATACTAGTTCAGTCAGTATCAAGCTATCAAGCATAAATTGACTCAGAATATTATGCTCCTTCTCTATGTCTCTACCTACAATGTAGACAATGTTCCTTGTATAGTAAATGAGCTGATCGTGAGCAAGAATATTTTTACACTGGTTCCAACTACTCACAATCAGTGATTTGAATTATAAAATAAAATAAAATAAACAGTACCGTGTGCGACATTGGATTACAAGAACAATGATAAGATAGGAGAAATAAACGGGTCAAACCGATGGCCGGGTGTAGCAAAGTAGCGAAAGACTGTCGTAGGTATTTTTTATTTTGTTGTAGGCAGCATGCTGTTTTATACAGTCACTCTAAAAAAGACCAGAATGCTTGAAAACGTGTTTTTTCACTCATGGATGAGAATGTGAGAGATGAAACAGCTTTATATTACAAGCATTTTGTGATATATAATTTTCGTGAAAATCCGCCGTTCCGGAGTTTGGCGGGTTT
>JABASD010001231.1:0-44536 GCA_019776165.1 Pogonognathellus flavescens | reverse complement strand
CGTTTAAGTAGAAGGGGTAAGCAGTGTAGACTATCAGTGGATAGATTGGTTATGTTACCGGGTTGGTATTGCGCTCGGGTGGGTAGAAACATTGTACCGTAGTGGCGGAGGTACTCTCATATAGTCCACCAGGGCATATAGACAAGCATGGAAAGTAGTAAGTAGGATATCCGTGTACTTATTACATAGGAACGATGAAGTTATGTGGATGGTGCATGTAGCGGCTTTTACATGGCGGTGGTAGTTTTCAGGTAGACTTTTGTGCTTGTTCTGCCTGTGATATTATTTGGGAAGATTAAAGAGGAGTGATGGAGGATGTTCGATTATTTCATAATGGAGCCTCGTGTTGTGCTCTCCACTCTTGAGACAAAATTAATTTTGCACGCACAAATTGAATTTAAACATTTCCTTCCCTTTGGCTGACATGATTCGGAGTCAGAGAAAGTAATGGTTCATAAGAGGATTGATCCTACACGACCACATTGAAACTTGTCATGAGAAATACTATTGCATCGTATTTTATGGATGGACGAAAACATTCCATAGAATGAAACGACTACTGTCTAAATCATATCTGCAAACTTGGAAAAGTTCCTATCGGCTTGTCTCTATTCTCCCTATACGAAAACATGTATGGATTGCATGAAAAGGCGATGACGTCAGTTGTACGATGAGAAGTAGCAAAGTAGCATTGCTTCTTCACAAAACATAACTCTGTCTTTTTCTGTAGTCGTCGTATTCCATTTCCATCTCATCCTTACTATCTGTGTACCACTACTACTATTATTGTACTACCAGCAGAAGTATTGAACAAGTCAAGGTTAAGCTATGGAGAATAGAAACATCCTCGTAGTAGTAGTATTTGTAAGAGATTTCAATGCATATCCCGTGAATGTCCCTGGATTCAGTTTCATGTGCACATGATATCAAATCCATTTCTCTCACAACTTCTTTTGTGTCACAACCAAGGTTGACATTTCCACAGTAGTAGAATTATATATTAAATATGTTCCGAAGGAAAAACTATGGAAAATGGCAGAAAAAGTATTTTTATTGGAAAAATCATAGCTCAAGGGTAATAATAGAGACATTAGGCAGAAGATACTATGTAAGAGAGATGGGAATTCTATGCCTTTAGTGTGTATGAATGGAAATTAACTTTTGTCATTTGTAAAAGGAACGTAAGAGAGTAATCAAAAAGTTTTAAGCCGATTCATTCCAAAGTATATCTATAATAGTTGGTCGTGAGTGGCGAATGCAAATTAAATTAATGTTCAATGTAAATGACAAAAGTGACAGTGTTTTAAATTATCTTCTTTGTCTGCAGAGTTAGGATGAGACGCTTGTCTCATCAAAAACAGCATCGCCGAACAAATAAAAGCGTCAAGCGAATTACTTACAAAAGTTAACAACATGCTGTTGCTACTAATTTGTTTGCATCACAATTAACAATAGTCATCTTTCACTTTAATGCAATTCTTCCCTTGAATGGCAATTTCTGTCTTTAGACGTTTACACGTCAATTAAACTGAATTCACATCTGAAACCCTGAAACTTAGAACAAACTTCTATACCTAGTATTATAAGTCTAAAGTCTAGTTCTAGATTTTCTTCAAATTCTCAGAGTTATATATTCCATTCAGGTTATTCTAATTCTAACACTGATGCTTTATCCTTACTCTATGCACGCTTATCAATCTTTTGAATCCCTTTCCATTGACATCCATAACATAATCGTATTTCACCTAATACATAAATACATGCCATATTTTTACCTACGCATACGCATATGGATAGTTTCTGCAGAACGATGCGCACATGAATAAATGTAAACCCTGTGTCAAAGTGTACAGATATTATTATGTGCTGAAATCTGATTGATAATACTAATAGTTCATATATTATATTTTCCCATTACATTCAATTCCCTGAAGATGTTACGAGACAGATTTACTACCAGAATTAATTTCGGCTTATCATGAACTGTAATTCGGTAGCCTCCGTAGTAAAATGAAGCGCCTAAGGTTATCATAAATCAATCATCATAAATAAAATGATGCAAAAACTACTTTAGCGTTAGAACTATTGCACAACGCACTTGTCTCTATGTGTTTCTATTTCTATCCTATTTCATATCCTAACTAACACTTAAAAGGCCGCGTTCAGCTTCTCTTGTGATTTTCTACCATTGTTAGCCGAGTTAGCCCGACTTCGGGCATTTCGTCTTCTTGCATCACTAAAAATAAGTTATTCCTGTACCTGTATAAATTATTCCTGTTGTTTCTGCAGCAAATATTCAATACTATACCTGTTTAAATGTATCAAACCAATAATAATATTCTATTTAGTATTTCACGGTAGGTGTACTACTGACTGTTACTATTGTAGCCGTGTAGGTACTAATTGTATTTACCTATGTAAATCCTAAATCGTGTTCAAATGAATTGCCATATTAATCTACTTATAGCTAAACCGCTAAATGGATTACATGATTTAATGATGTGTGGAATGAATGGATTATAATTGGGTTTACAAATAATGAACTGATTATTTTTTCAGGGCTCTTGAGCTTGACCAATGGACAACAGGTGTCGATCGTCCCTTCCGACAAAATTGTAAGGAAATTCGTGAACGAATCATATTTTGTATCATGTACAACAGCAGATGGCCAGAATAAAGCAGACTGGCTTAATCCCAAAGGCCAAAAAGTAGACAAAGCCATTCACAGGTACTTTCTTTTCATCCGTCATTCATTTCAATGCAGTCATTGTGTACAATATTATTAGTCTACTGTATGTTCGTATACAGAAAACTGAAACGATATTCCGAAACACATCTGTATTAAGTAAAGTAGAATTAATCAATACTTTAATTTTAAAAATGCGATAGTCGTATTCGTGTGGAAACGGATTATGGAGTTGAGCTATTCCTTACGCGGATTACAACTCAAGATGCTGGACAATACATCTGCGCCGCTAAGGGTGGCAGAGCCGGTTTCAATTTGACCGTAATTCGTACGTGACCCAAAAAACAAAACAGAAATCTTAAATGCGCCTACCATGAAATGTATGTCAACCCCTGAAATTTTTGATTGCAGGTCCGATAGTATTCGATCCTAAGTATGCGGAACAATCGGCACCTGAAGGCGATAATTTTAAAATGGTCTGCAAGGCCCAGGGCCAATCGACGCCAAAAATTTACTGGAAAGTTGACAACAGAACACCGAATCGTAAATAACTTTTTATCAAATCCTTTTTACCTTTTAACTTTTATTTCGAGTTACGAAACAGACAAATGAAAACTAAGTGCTTCCGGGAAATCTAATTAGTTATGCGGAAAAACAGGAAATGGGTATTAAAATTGTTGTTTTGGTAAGAGGAACATTCTCGATGGTATTATTGACGTAAGTAAAATGAGAAATAATTTAATTACAGCTCCGAAGTATAAGATTATGAGAGACGGGCTTTTGATTCACAATGTGTCGCAAGTGGACGGGAAAGTCAATTACGTGTGTCGCGCCATGGACATGGACTCTCCCATGCCTGACGCTAAAGTTATGAACATAACCCTCAAAGTGAAAAGTAAGTTGAGTTTCATCCGTCAATCCATCCATTTCCCCATCCCACGTCTTTTCGTGCTTTCTCTCCTTCTTTCTCCTTTTCGAATCTGCACAGCAAATTCCTTACATAGTTATTTCGTGCATACCTCCAGAAATCCTGCACATACGTGGCAATTTCTTTCTCATTTCCTCTTCCTACTTAGAACCCTATGCCTTTTCCACGGTATATTGGATTCAACACTTTCCCGCAGAGAACTGTGGAGAAACGAATGCATTATTAATGTGGATTGCGTGTAAAGTTACCTGACCTTTTAGGCTTTAAAGTTTCCCATTTAATTGGCTGGTCGCATGCAAATATCTGATTATTTTTGCATTTGCAAATATAACGTCGTCTTTTTGCCCGCATGGAATAGTGAAGCCACGTTTGGCTGGAACTGATAAAAAAATGGAACATTGGGGAGTGTTGGGAGAATGGGCCAATCTGACTTGTGCTGTGGTCGCCGAACCTCCACCAACCTTCGAGTGGTCACATCGGAACCAAACACTTTCTTCTTCAGACGAAGTCTTCATCATGAACGAGGATAATGCATCTATTCTACAGGTAACTGCTCCTCAAAATTATATGCTACAATCCAATCTAACGATTCGTGCAAACACCATATCGGTTAGTAACTCATAATTACTACAAAAAGTTACCCAAATTATTACTTTCAAAAATCCCGTATATCTTTATACCATTTATTTACAAAGAAACGCATGGAAAATGTAAATCAACAACCTATAGTGCATATTAATAACAAAATAATTATACAGCTATATAGAATTTATAAGGGAATCTATATGTAGCAGCGTATACTAAAATACATGGCAAACACCTTATCGGTTAGTAATTCATAATTGCACACAAAAAGTTACCTCATTCCAAATTATTACTGTCAAAAATCTCGTATATATTTAGAATTTACAAGGAAAATGCATGGAAAAGGAGATTAACGACCTACAGAGCATATTAAGAACAAAAAATATTTTAGCTATAGAATTTATAAGGGAATCTATATGTAGCAGCGTATAAAACACTTAGGCCTTTATAGATAGCTGGAGAAACAATCCCAACTGTCGCAATAAAAAATCCGGGAACCAAATGTTGCCACTATAACGTCCATGAACTTGTTAGTGACTCCCACACGAGCTCAGGTATCGTAAATAAACTTTAACCCCTTTATATAGTAACAAAACCCATGGCATTAGTCTTATAATTGACAGATGTGTACCACTAGCACTATTTACTGCCACTACCTGTTCACGAAAGTTATCTTATTACTATTACCACATTCCATGTACCTATGTACATATTAGAGAAGTTGTATAGTAGGTACTTGCGGAGTTTGAACTTTGTTTATTTGCATTTAGAGAATTTATGTAGCCGTAAAGCATCAATGCATTTCCTATTCTCGTTATTAGGTTTTGAGGCCTATGTGGTGAAATTGGCGTGTGTTGTCGGGAAAGAGGGAAAGAGAAAGGAAAAGAAATTCATGCTAAGCTCCAGGCTTACTAAGACTATTATTGAGGAAAGTGAGAAACGCGAAGGGTTAATAGTTTATTTATTCATGACAACACCTTATGACTATGACCTTTTCTCCCGCTGTATATAGTCCACAAACAATGTGCATACTTTCTCCCGGGGAAAGTACTCTCTGAATCTTTTACAGGCTCAAGGGTCCATTCAGAATCAAAATATCTTTGTATACGCAGCCATAACAAGTCTAGCACACGCTACAATAAAAGCACGCTATAAATTCTGTATAGACGCATGATCTTCACTCTTTACACACAGTTGACTTCTCCAAAGTACCATTATAAATTCAAAGGAGAGAAAGACTCACCACTAACAAAACTACTTCTCCATAGTTTCAACTTGTCTGTCTCTCTGTGCAGCTTCGGATTTTATGCGAATGCAGACACACCTGGTCTATTTGCATACTCAGAGAGAGTTCTTCCACATTAAGGCTTATCTGTATAAGGGAGAAAGTTCTTCTAAATGACTTATAGGGAGAGAATTATTCTATTAGTGACTTATAGGGGTTTATATCTATATACAGGGATATATATCTATAGAGAGAGAATATAAATAAATAGTGGGATCTTGTAGGGTAGGATATTATTGCGGTGTTTTGTTGTCTATGTGCAGGTGCAGGCGGAGTAGGTTTAAGTAGCTGTGAAGAAGTTTTTAGTATTCTGTGAGAGAGGTTGAAGGTTTGTGTGAAGTGAAGGTGAAGGTGGAGTGTGTAGGGGAATAATTATATGATGTAATTAAAGTAGTTGCGGGTTTTATAGTTTGTGGAGACAGTTGAGAGAGTGTTGGTTGCATAATGAGTTTGATGTTGACCTTTGTAAATCACTCTACAGGTGCTCGTGAGAAATGAAGCAAAGTTCGGGGTGTACACCTGTAAGGCGAAGAATGAACTTGGATCTTTGGAAAGGAACATGCATCTGTATAAAGGGCAAAAACCGCCAGCTCCGGTTTTGCAAGCAGAGCAGGTGAATGCTGAAGCTGCTAAAATTCGCGTGATACAAGCGAAAAGTGGCGGAGACAGAACTCAGGACTCAGTTTTAACGAATGACGAACGCAAAAAGGGTAGACTTCTCGCCATTACCGGATATATTGTTCAGTACAAAATGGCCACTCGTGGGGACTGGATCACAGCAAATGTCACGAAATATGACGGAGGTTAGAAATATTTTTGTACTACTTGAGAATTTCATGATTTTAAGTGAAAGAGGAATGCAGAGTCATTTGGTTTGACTTTTGACTTGTGTGATGTTGGTTTAGGGTTCATATTGAAAGGACTCACACCTCAAATCACATACCACATCCGAGCGGCTTCAAAGAACGTAGCTTCGGTAGGGGATTTTAGCACACAGCTCAGAATCATCACACCCAAAGACTCTCCATGGGTCATTAACACGGCGGCCAATCATCTCCACTCTGTCTTCACCGTGGCCACTAATGTCGCTTTCCTACACATTGCCATTCGTCTGTAGACACAAGGAGTAGCTATAAATACCTATACAAAAGGCATATACTAAAAATTATAGTCAACTGATGGGAAAAATAATATCCAGAAATAATTGTACTGTCATCATCATCCTCGGTCACCATTCCATTATTATGATATACATAATATTAGTTGTGTTAATTATTCACTAACATAAAAAATGAAAACTCAAACGCATTTACAACTCATTCGATTTCGTTGTCTATATAAATACTATGTACTAAAATACACGTAATAATGTACTGTAGTTGTATATACACATTATACACGTTATACTATGTACAGTAGTAGTAGGTAATGTAAAATATTATGTCATCCATGTAATACAAAAGCAACTAGCCACAGAGAGGAGACAAAACTAAATGTAAAGTCGTAGTGAGTAGAAAAGTAGAGAATTGTCATTATGATTACGATTGTGACTGTCAAAGTCAAATCAGCTACTCAAGAGTTGTGCACAACCACACGATATTATAATGTGTCATGCATTCTAATATAAAATACGTCTAACTTACTACTAGCCCACATAAATACCACCACCAAAACATTCTTGCATTACATACAGTCTACTATACTACTACGGTTATATACAAAACGTACTAATTTGGCAATCAATGTCTCAAGTAACTCTGTCTGTTGTAAAACGTAGTGGGGTAGTTTTACGAAAACAACTAAAAACAACGTAACAAACTTATATTAAAATATAATGATAAATAAATACTATGTAGAGATATACATTACAATTACTTACATGTATAAATGTATATAGAAAGGGAAAGTACATTTAATACCTATACGTTATATTATATGTAATGTTATACTAATACTATATATACGATGATGTTTAATATTGTTACTATCTACTCTGGTAGTCCATAAATTGAAATCTACACACAGAAACTCGACTCGGGGACCTCATTCACACAACCACAACTACATTATACATTATACACAATTGCTCTACAAACGTCATTATTAAATATTAGAGTCCTTTCAAAGTTACATGCTAAATAATGCATGGAACATAGCGGGACAGAGTATACATCTCTAGAGACAGACACTAATAACATACCTAAAACTTATTTCTCATGCTGCTCTGCTCCAGATGAAGTGCACAATGTATAATAATGCCTACATATAGGTATGACATTACATGAATACTTCATATATTATGAAAATAATTCTTTCTTTTAGGAAACTACTCCCTTGTTGTTAGATTCGAAATATTCTATTCTACTGTGGTACAAGTAAATTATGGACATTTTGACATGTTCCATTATTCGCAAAAAAAGTTTTCGTAAACAAGTCTTAAGTTTCGACTGAAATTAATGTGACGCATAAAAATACAAAGAAAACATGAGAAAACAATAATTACTAGAGAAAATCGTTTAGCTAAATACAATAATCCATGTCGTATCCCGAAGAATGTGTTAGGCCAAAATGCCAATGCAATATGGGGAAATATACGGTACAACTGCAATACATATTATATCTCTCTATCTCCATATTATGATGAGCACAGTTGGCACAATTATTTACCAGCACATGATTTTTACATGAGAAACTGAGTTTTACATGAGTTCTAGTCATCCACCGTCGTTTCCGTCTCTCATCTGCTGTGGGTCAGAATATTTATAACTCCACACGCTGCATACACACTTGCAATATTTATGGAAATGTTTATAAATGTAGCAGTTGTGTTGTTACTTTACACAAAACAGACATCATATTATGAATCATGCGAAATTACATACAGTAGATGATATGTAAGAAATAATACAAAGAGGAAAGACGTACCTAACCAACAACAAGAACAAAAACACCACACACTGATAGAGTGTCCTGTGTATAAAATAATAAAGTGTAAAACCGTACCTATATATAAGATAGCTTATATAGATATAATAATATGACTACTATATATATGTAGCAATATAACATGAGATACAAGTTCTATTATTGATCATACACAAAGCAAACAATACCTAATCTAAAAAAAACTACTGGAAACTTCTACTACCTTCTACTTCTATTCTATACCTACAGACTACAATAATAAGTGACTATTACTCAAAGAAGACTATATGAAAAGGCTCCGACTAAAATACAAGTAGAAGAGGAACACATAGGAAAAACATAAGAATGTAGTGGAAATCAATATAGCTTTACTTTAGTGGAACGAGAATGAATCCCTATTGTATGAAACGACATGAAATGTAAAAACGTTGCCAAATTATACGCTAGTGGTTGCAAGGGTCGAAAAAGTCAAGTCTCAAAAACTGAATCCGTATGAAAAGAAATTATAATTAGCTAAATTCTCATCCTTTCACTACGAATTCCGACAATTGTCAAAGAAAAATAGCTGCGCTCGCCTTCGCCCTTTTTCCCGGTCTATATATACGTTCCCCTTATAAATTCCCATTGTGTACCTAATGTACTCTCTCTGTATCATTGTGCACATAACCTTCTTGCACTTATATACAAACATCACACAAACGTTTTCCTATATATATACCAACTAATTCCACAATACAAAAACACACAGAAAAACATTGTTAATGATGAATTCCTTTGTAAACGTTGTCATTCCATTTAATCCACATATATTTACCATTACATATATACATAGTTCACTTTGTTTAATTGTTTATAACAAAATAACAACTGCTATGTATTTCCTGTAACAATTTAACCACTATGTATATTCCTTATGTACATTACCCGAATATCAGTCCAGGATTGTTATCTGTAGAGTGTTCAACTTCCAAATACATACAAAGACATGACATTTAAACATTTAATGTTATGCAAATAAAGTATAGCTGTGCATTACATTATCTAACGTATGTCTCTTTACTATATATACGTTGTTGTGTATCTGTATGTAGTAAGATTATTACAATGTGAAATCTACTACTGTATCTATACATAGCTGTGTTGTGTATAGTAAAATGCGTATAGCTCATGTTATAAAAGTACGTGTTATACAGAATTTGTTGTTGTAGTAATTCAAGAGAGAGTCAAGGCGAAAACAGTTGGAAAAGAAAAAGATGATGTTGGTTTGTTAATGTTAGTCGTATACATATTATTATATTATATTATCTTCTGACCTCTGATGCTACTACAATACTTGATAAAACGTATGCACATCTAAAATATACAAAGATAACAATAATGGTAGAGCTATAGCTATAATAATAATGAAAAAGGAAAGGGAAAGTACGACTTTATTTCACTTACACACTCAGTAGTGGCCTGACAGCTACAACAACCAACAACTCAAATGAAAACTACAGGGAGTAAAAACGTGTGTACGTTTTTCAGTCGTAGTAGACGAAGAGGTATATACATATAGAGGGGTATTTCGGTATTTGTATTCTGTGCGATAAATATTATGTAATCGTGTAATGGCACATGGGAATGAGAGTTAAGTGGAAGCGTCAAGTCAAGTCTCAAGATTCTACAGACCTCAACAACAACAACACTCCAACAGATGAAGATCAGCAAATTATAAATGACGATACGATGCACACACATTCACACACGGTACATATACCTCTCTCTCCCTCTATATGTATCTACATTATGTCTACTATACTTAAATACAACTGAAACTCAACATAAATATCACAGAGCAGAAGTACCATACACTAATAACCTACTAAAACGATGCCGACTGCTACGACTCTAATTGTTGGTAAGTAGGCACTTATTATTGGCACTACACAAAACACACCATAAACAACGGCTGGAACACCAAAACAATTTTCCTGATGTGAATTGTTGTATGGATGGATGTAGTACGTGAAATAAAGTGGTGCTTGTTGTTCGTGTCGCTTCAAGTAGAGATTGATGAGTCCTATCTGTATATATAATATTATACATAATACATATTATTATTGTTAGTAAAAAATATGGAATGAACAGATATATGTACTATAACCGTTTTTCTTCGTTAGCTATATGATATTACTATATGGGCTATGATATTATGTTGATGACTACTTATTACCGTTAACAATAAAAGAACGTGAATTATTATACTCGTAATATACTCATGCTTAGATGTTGCGTACAAAACTACTGAAATACTAAAAGAACAAAGATCAAGAGCAATGCAAATGTAAATTACATACTTACCGTCTCTAGTATACCAAAGAACACTATGTGAATACAATACACATGATTGCATAGTAAAACCAAACGGGAAAGAACCGAAATGTTACATTACATGTACATAATATTATACCTACTCTAGCTAAAAAATGTGTATAACTACTGCTACTATAAATACATTGCTGCTGTATTGTATAAAGTAAAAAAATGATAATAAAGTCGTTATTATATGGTTGATCAGGTTATACTTTAGATTATGTACTATATACTATACTCCTATAATGGTAGACTATAATGATATGTAATGTACATGACAGTAAAACGTTTTATCGAATTTATGATGCGTCAATTAAAATTAAAGTGTGTAGTTAAAGGGAAATCATTCATTATTACTTACATGTACTGCTGCTACTCTACTGGTGGTTAGTATAGACGAGTGTATTTTAAGTGTACTACTGTTCAACTGTTATTAACATGTGTAATTGTGAGTGAGTGGGTGTATGTACGTTGCAAATGAACATGTAAATGTAAATAGTCGTGTAGTACGTATAGAATACTCTGTATAGACGTCTATAGTGAAAGTGTTTGTAGTGTATAGGAAAAGATGGTTAGTTGTAGTTGTATCAATGTATCTGGCCGTTCGTGGACTACTGCATGTATAAAATACGTGTAGTGTCATCATCATCATCTCAATCAACCCTTATATACATAAATGGTGCATTTAAACGGAAACAAAGCTGCGTTTGTGGTGTGTGTGATGTATAAGCTACTATAAGGACTAATTAATGAAAATAAAAGCGAATGAGCGAAACGAAAGAATTGCACATTAGAAGAATAATTAGCGGAATAAAATGAATATTAAATACAAAGAAGATGATTAGGTGTAAATGGTAGAAGGATTAATAAGGATAAGGTAGAATACTACAATGGATACATATAAAGATATATCTGACGTAAATAAGAAATAAAGCTGTAATGTATTAACTTATTAAGTCTCATTCTCGTTACAGATGTAAATTGTGTCTGTGTATGTAATGTAAAATAATATTATATAAAATGGAATAATTAAAATCTCAGTGTTCTCTTTTCTCTCGTGTCTCCTGTATTCTCTCTGTATAATTAAAACATTGGCAATTCACAAGTATTAATTCTAGTACTGCCTGATGATAATTATTATTACATTCTTACAGTCAGAGTCTCCATATTATTCAATTCACTTCTGTCAAATTATGCAAAGGAAGGAGAAACTCGAAAGGAATGCTATGCCATGATAATTAAAGTCGTCAATACCGCAGCACGTGCGTACATTTATTAGCATGTGAGAGAATAACACGTAGAAGCTTTTCTCATCATTCTACCGTATTTAGTAAAGTAGTGGAAATAGAATAGCCTTGTGTATTCTGTAGTCTTAGGCATGATGTGACTTTGGATAAAAACTAATAAAATAAAATACATACTACTAACTGCTACTAAAATACGAAAAGTAACTAAAACGTTAAGTACTATACATACATACTTATAAAAATATGAACAAGATAATGTTAAAGAAAACTAATACTGTGTAATGTAAAATACAGGCACTCCACTCAACGGGATCCAAATGGGTACCTGGAATTTTAAGCAAGTGTTAATAAAAAACAAACGTTCAGAATTCAGAAACATTAAGCCGTTCGTAGAAAAAAGTTGTTTTTCTTGCTCTCTGTTCATGTCAATCGACTCAATTACAATTATTGTGTAATAATATTGTATAAGTATACTGTTATAGTTTGAATTGAAGAATATATTATAGTTAAATAACTTATTATTATTCTAAGTACTACAGTAGTAGTGAGTTAAAAATGTTATTTACTCTACTTAATAGTAGTGACATTATATCTCTGTACAAGTAATAACTAACGATATATCTAAAATCTAAATTACATACTTATATTAAAGTAGGTAAGAAACAAAATCTCTATTGTGTGTGCGTATGTATACTAATTGTGTTCCACAACTGTCCTATATAGGTATAACTGTTTATCTGTATATAATAATTACTCTTTATAGTCAACTTGTATATTCTAGCGTGGTGAAAGTCCTTTTTTCCGTTAATGTTACTCATAATTTTACTAAATGCGATTTTAATAACGTTAAACTAATTTATTTTACTTTGGTTGCTCCATACAGAGTGAATATAGAAAGAATAGAATTGACAGAGACGTTGGATATTACGCTCCGCTTTCTGTGCTGTAAATAATAACTGCAGATTTCTATTCATTTCTTTCTGTTTGTCTAATTCTGTGGATGTGTCTCTAAAAGCGTCGGAATATTATATTACGTGTGTGTACAGGATACATACATACCAGACTGTATTTTCTCTAATTGCTTCTTCGGAGAAAGGAACAGAAAGTCTCCCACGTACAAAACTACGTCTCAGCTTACACAATAAACTTTCCCTGGTTCTGTTTGCCGCATGGGAGACTCCAAGACTCCATTCCAATTCTTCTATTGACAAAACTTCCAACTTCTCTTTCTTTTGTTTTCATTTCACTACATTGCAAAAATGGAAACTTCGTCCAAAATTACACAGGATCATTTTCCACATCACCGCGGTCGTACTGATTCGGAAACTAATAATATTCGTCATCTGCAGCTAATTTCACGATTTTTCAACCTTGTGATGGCAATAAAAAATATGTCTACAAAATACCGAAAAAGAATGCAATCAGGGAAAATACAATTTCATTTTTTATCCTGTACGTTCCATGTTATACAATATACCTATAATATTATTACGTAAATTACCCTCCTGAGTTGTAGTACACGTGAAAATGAAAACAAAATTGATAAATACCGATTCTCCGATATTTGCGGAAATATTATAACTGTTGTAAAATTACTAAAGAATTCTAAAGAAATGTTACATTCTTCTGGATTATTACAAAAATAGAGATGTATTATGTACTGTTAGAACTATTGACCCAAAAAGATATTTAAATGTTTTAAGTTTGACTAGAAAGGTTGTAGTTTGGGTGTGTGTAGAAAATGAAACTGCTAATACGACGACGACACGTAAAAAGCGTCCGCAATTGACGCAGGTAGAAAAGCGGATGGCTGGCTGGTTTGGTTGTGCAACTGCAGCGTATTCATGAATGACAAAAAGGAAATCTTCGGAGAGTGAATTGTCAGCTAATAGCCGAGTAGTGTCATTTGTAGACCATAACCTCTGGTTGATTGTTTCTTGTATTTTATCTTGTATCTTGTTGATATTTAGGCGAGAGATTATTAGAGAAACCTAATAAACGATATACAAAACTCCCACTGCTTCACATGCTAAACTCATTCTCATCTCACATTAACATAATAAAATATGCTACAGAGTAACCTCAGAAAATCAATTAGACAAAAAGCTTTAAACTTTAAACACAAAACAAGCAGATTTTCAATTCTGCAATACAAACTCCGCTGTGCTGCTTATATCATCGGTATTTGCATCAATCCGTAGGGTAACATAGCCATTGAGAATGTCCATACGGTATGTACAATAAACATTATTCTAAATTTAGCCATAGATAAGCTTGTCACCGCATATAATGTAGGCACAAAGATAAAGGGCATTATAAAGCAATGCATTCTCTTAATTTTCAAAATTGCGTCAAAAAGGTGAAAGATGAATCAAATGAGATTCCTGACGTCTAGATGGAAGTATTAAGTAAAGAATGAAAGATAACAAAACGACAAGGCTTTAATTCTACTTTTACTTGAATATTTGAAAATTTAATTTTGCAATTTTAATTAACCCTCCAGTTGAACTTAATTTAAATATTGTGTTGTTCCTGCATACTATATGTAGAGGGAGAATGGGAGAAACGATTGCTACACTCTCCTCTTTCAATTACCACCTTACTGGAAAAAAGAACGGTCCTGTGAAATTCCTACTTCCGGTGAAAGGCTGGCAGCAAGTGTATTATTAAATACAAACAGTCGATGCACATTAAAACTAATAAATGGTTAAAACTCGCTGTCAAACATAATGCCTAGAAAACAATTATAATGCTCCATAACCCTCCGCCGCCTGTGTGAAATGTGCAGTTGTTTCTTCGCCCACCGTGAACAATGTCAATACGAAATGTCCTCCTCCAGGCTTCCATCATCAATATCAAGGCGATAAAGCATCAAGGTTGAAACTATAAAAAAGGACTTAGTAACTTTTGTAACCTGTACTTGTGAAAACAGCTTTCCCTTTTATCCTTGGTGAAAGTTGCAGTGAAAACTTTTCTCCGAGTGAAAGTAGTTCTATATACATGCAATCAATGCGGACTACGTTATATGAAATGGTAAATACTAAATAGGTATATGAAACCAAGATGCATATAGACATTGTAATTAAAACTGGTATGTATGATTCAATTAATTCTTCTGGTACTAATCTTCGACCTGCATTTAAAGATACTTATATAGGTATAGGATGCAAATTAATTATGATTTATGAAAATGAAATGTTATAGAACGAAATGAATAAGTATGCCGTTTTGTGACTGGTTATAGTTATGCAATGAGATGACCGGGTGAAAGCTGCTTTGGCATAAAACGGATGAGAAAGAATAGAAAGCGAGTTAACTTAGGACATTGGACAAAGTGTAGAATTTATTTCTGCAAATGGACAGAATATATTATACCGTTGTGTCAGTACAAACATGAGGAATGAGACATTAATGTAATAATTACTGTATTAATTGAACTTACTTAAACGTTAGTCACCTACCATTTATTCAGTAGTAATGTAAAATTATGGTAAAGTTTTTACACATACAACTAATAAAAATTGAAATATCAAAGCCCCACTAGTAAATTTGGACTAACCAATATTGATAACTACAACATCGTGGTAAGCCAACAATAATTGTCTTTTAGAGTTCTACATATTGACGAACATCTAACTAAATACAAACTTAACGATTGTAACAAAAACAGCTAAACATCTAAAGTATTTATTTAATTTGACTTTGTCTTAACTTCTATCTGTATCATTATGATATAATCAACACTTCTGTGTGTGAAGAAAATATATTCAAAACATAAAGATATGAGTCATTGAGAGGGGAGAAGAATTGTCAGAGATGGGTAACGTATAACGTATAACGATAACAACATGAGTTGACATTGCATTGGAAATCGAGCGAGGATAAAAACAAAAAACGCTCTGACAGTTTGTGGAGAGAGCGGAGAACATTCGAAATAAGAAGAATTGCCAACACAAAACAATTTTAAGAAATAGCCCTGAACCGGGCAAATGCAGATAACATGTAGAGAAGCAAATAATTACTTTGTATCACTAGCGGAGAACTTTCACATAAGTTTGGGGAATTACGTGTATAGTAAACAGGCAGTGACGGAGCATGAACGTCAATCATTTCAGAATTAAGATTTAATTTGGGGCAAATTGGCAAAATTGGTGTAAAAACGAGCGAAGAAGGTAATAAAAAAATTAAGAGTACCGAACCGATTTTGATTTTACTTTGATTGTTTGATAGAAGTCCCGAGGAGCACTTAAGAACGGTTGCAGTACTGACTGACTGTTGTAGTCGTAGTAGAAGTATCTGTGGTAGTCGAAGCGAAGTCGAAGTTGGCAATCTCAAGGAACTCGCGTAGTAGAAAATGAATTGTCGGTTTTGTTGGAGAAAGTAAGGACAGAGTCGAAGACGTAGAATCGCTCGTTTTTTGTACAACTGTGTAAAATCAAGTAAGTGTCCAAAATCTCTTTTCATCATTATCACAACATGATCATCATATTAAATGTATGAAAGAATTAATAGTCTATATTGGTATGTGTATCGAAAATTGATTTTTTCTTTGGATTTATACGCTTAGAGAATAGGCTGTAGCATTTGAGTGGATTCTCGTCCACTTTATCATCACAGAACATTTAAGGTGCGAACACAAGATTCATCACAGTCCAGTATTAAGCCAGTTGATTGCATTTATGACTCTTTCTTTCGATTAGTTTCATTTCTCAGTTGTCAAAATATTTTAGCAACAACAACTGGAGAATTTGCATCATTCAGTCGAAGCTACGCAAGAATTAACAGAGCTTTACGATTTACTCGCAGCACAACTGTTTCTTCGTTGGTACTTTGTCAAAAGTTTCCACAGTTTCAATTTCCAATCCAATCCAATGGATTTATGAATTGACTAGCAATTGATTTATCTTTGACAATATCGTTTTGTCTTCAGCATACGGCTGCATTCAAGAAAAGTCGAAGCAAATTCGGAAAAAGGACAAATTCGGAAATTCGGTTAGAAAAATATTCTATTGACTATGACATCCAAAGCGTCTTAAAGTGTGGAGACGACTTTTGCTTGGACTACTTAAGTTTGCATTGCAACCAACCTGTGGCTTAGTATCGGAGCGGAGATCAACAACGAAATGGCGAAAAATGACGGAAAAGATTGAATTCAAGTACTGCTAAAAATAAAATCTGAGATAGGATTCGACATGTGACTAATTACAGTACTGGAACGAAGTGTGAGAGATCAAACAATGACAACAAGTAGGTAGTAGAGGTAGTGGAACGAAACGAATTATTGATGAAGAGAGGCAGTTTTACGGTACCTTTGTTTCCTAATGGCTTTTGTCGCGGAGTGTTGCTTTCGTGTCAACTCAAGGTGATAGCGTGATGTAGTTGTTGTGATTTGTGGTGGTTTGTTGGTTGGTAAAAATTGCAACTAAATTAATAGCTGCCGTAGTCATCCCCACCACCAGATCGAGAGTAGCTGCCTCCGGAGGATCCCCCGTCATCATAATAACCGGCACTACATATGTTCGCAGTACAGAATCTTATGAGTCAGTTCATTATTTCATAAGACTAGCTAGTGTAGTAGTAGAGATACGTATAAAGTAGTAGTAGGTAGTTAGAATGGTATTTAAGGTACTTTTATTTTAGGAAATTGCTTGGACGCGGTGTATGGTTCACTTATTCAATTCACCTCTCCATTTTGCGACACGATTCCTCAAGTTTCAAATGTGATCGATTGATTCCCCACCAACAGTCCCGTGAATGGTTCCAAAGCCAAAGCTACAACACTTGTAGCAAAATGTGCACCTTTTCATTTATAACACTTTAACATGTCCAACTCTACTTTCTAGAAATAAGAAACAATTCCGCTCACTTAACTGATTCATTCGATTGTAAGTCCTGTCTACCAATAATGCTCAGTGCTCACAGATTGGTCAAGTCAGGCTCATTTTTCCACAAACTTCCATTCTTCCTTATTTTCATGTCATATGCGTAAATTCTTAATTATGTGTTCAGAGGTTTCAGTCTTCGATGCTTTTAAATACTGCGTTATCAAAACTGTCCGTCATTCTTTATGAGACCTACTTACTTTTTCCCAGTTAAGTATTTTAAGTATGTATACTGTTTCTGTTCCGGCCCTTTTCCCGTTTTGAACTTTCACTTGCAGTGTCGCCAGGTATGTCTACCTAATAAATACTATCGCCTACTTAACATGTAAAATAATATACTTTCAAGGTAAAAATAATCCTCCTGCTTTCATTGCTTCTGGGGAAGCTTTACAATGTCGCTATCCCCATAATATCAGGAGTCTCTGTATAGTAGTTCTACAAAGTATGCTGCTTTTAATTACTATTATAAATTGTAACTCTTATATAGCAATTCTAGAAGGCACGGTACGAATTACAGAGTCAGAAACTCTAGTATAGTCTATATAAATGCTTAAAATATTTCAATACTAGGTACTATATTCTCTGACAGGAAGTTATCATAACTCCTATGTACAGTACTTATAAAAATTTAATTTTATCCAAAGTTAAAATGTAAACTACAGCAATTTGAGACAATTCTCTCGCCCGGTTGATGCCTCAGTCGATGTCTACAGTTAAAACTCGTTGTTGTTATAATATCAACTAACTATTTAATAATTATGATCGTGCGATCTTTGAGATTCACACTTCGCAATTCCAAGACAAGATGAAGAGAGCATTTAGCAATGTTTTAACGGTGTCATTGTGTTAATTCAGTTAGAGTACAATCGGATTTTTTACAAGATAATGGGTGTCGAAAGGCCTGCCCTGGATTTTTATTTGTCACATGATTTGAAATGATCAGGGTGGTGGTGGTGGAGGATAACTAAACATAAGGAAGGTTAGTTAACTTAATGTGAGTCCAATGCAGAACATTGAGTGGGAGGGGGATGGACAATGGACGTGGAAATGAAAGGGTGGTTCGTTTACGATTCAGTTTACATGTGACACTTGTGACATGTCATTAAGAGACGAGAACATAGGAGGTGGTTGGTGTGATTTACAACATTACAGAAAGGAGGAGTTACGGTGTTGTTGGTTGTTAGAAATGTAACTTGGATTGACTCAGGTAATATTAATTAATGGATTTTGATGATACTGAATTAATGAGGTGATGTCCCTGACTTGAGAGATGGATTTAGCCTCCCTTCGATAATCTGTAGAGAGAGTGAGTGAGAGAATGTCCTTGGGCGGCCGTCCATGTCCACTGGGACTGGATGCATGCATTGGTCAATGGTACAAAACGGATGGCTGACCAGGAAGGTCCAAGTGTCGGGCTAGGGACTGTGCCGGTGGTCCCTCAAAGATCTGAACTTGAAAGGAACGGAATTACCATCGAATCGGGCAAATGGATTGAGAAATCAAAAGTGAGGATCGTGCAGTGAACACCGACGTGAAAAGGTGCCCGTGTCACTGTGACAACAAGTGGCAATGATTACCTTCCCCTGCCTACTGGCGAGCGGCTGCGGTATCTAGAGGAGGAATAGTTGCCACCACCACCGCCTCCGGATGAGAACCCACGAGATCCTCCTCCACCTCCTCGACCACCACCACCTCCTCGTGAGTTGTAGTCGTCATATCGACTGCGACTTCCACCGTCCCGACCGCCTCTGAATCCTACAAGCCACCGTCCATTAGTTAAGTCAAGTAATTCTCGTACTCAACGTAATGTACCATTTTCTTGTTATAAGTTGTTTTCATTTTTCATCGTAAATCGAAACACTTGACAAAAATTGAGCAAACCATCGTAGTAGACTGACCAATCTGAACCAAACAAATAATTTTACTACTAAACCCAACAAAACCATTTGAAACCGTTTTACCTTTCGACAACGACGACGAGACTGAGATTACCAACACTTACGATAATTAATTAAATTAATTAAGATTATTCACAGTGCACTTAAGTTTAATTAGTTCTAGTTCTAGTAGGTAAAGGTATGCACTTAAAATCAGTTTAACCTATGTAAATGTAAAGTAATTAAAAATGTCTGTCAATATATGTCTGATTGCACATCATGACAAATATTAACTCGAATGTGAGGGACAGTAGTTTAATAGTATATGAAAACTCTGACCAAAAGTAAAAGACCAAACAATGCAGCCATTCATCAATCAACTAGGGGAAGGTAATTGATAATCATAATCAACCAGCCACACACACCTACACACTAAAATTAAATCAGGGGCTCGTTAGTTAATGGAATCCTAAGGCAATGAGCTTATTATGTAATAAATAATTAATGTATATTATAATCAAAGCAACGAAACGGAAATCCGTGCAGTGGCAGACTAACGTAAGTGGGAAGAAACGAAATTTTCAAGTACGCACAAGGTTTTAATAATTCCTATCGATTCTTCAGAAAAGATTACTTTTCCGTACACAAAATGAGCATGAGCATTAAATATATAAATACATTTAGTAGCAACTTTGCGATGAATTACAGCATCTACCGAAGCAAAATGCGCGTAACAATACAAAAAATGCACTGCCCGTCATGAATGCATCATCATTATTATCAACAATTAGTAGTTATCTTATTAATCTTTTCGAATTCGATTGGGTAGTTTTTGGGTAGTGCTTGTTGCTATTTCTCTTGTTGTAGAAGAGCAGTGTAGTAGTCAGCCGTAGTTTAGTTGTAGTATATTTTAGAGTGTATATGTCACCGTACAGTGCAAATAAATCAAATTAATTCACGTCCCGTTGCTTGTTTATACATTTGTAGCCAAATATGATTAAATTCACAGGTACTGTGCTTATTAAATTTAAATGACAGATTATCTTTAACAATTAGTTCCACGGGTAAAAAAATTAAGACTTTCAATTTTTCTCAGCCCATATATACTATACTAACTATTACAGTCGCATTTGGAAAGAATATCAGGAAACAACCGGTTAGACTGATTTGCTGCTTTGCTTAAAGTCACACTTATTTATCATGGGATATAAATATCACAGCAAATCCGTTTAAAAGATACAATTGGGAGCGACATATAGAAAACGACCATAATGGAAGTATTCAAAGTAAATAGTAGTTCTGTCAAGTAAAAAAAACAATAACAGAATTGCAAAAATTAGAAAAAAAAACACAAATCAGACAATGAGTGTACTCGTGTATGTTGGGTGTGATCTATCAAAATAGCAAGGATTGAATGGGCCAAGTAGGTAAGCGTCAAAGCTCTTAATTCCACTCATCACCACCATCTCGACCACCGTCCTCATACATACCCCCGCCTCCTCGAGATCCTCCTCGTCCACCATATCCTCCTCCTCCGCCGCCGCCGCGACCTCCACGACCACCGCCGTCACGATATCCGCCTAAATAACCATTCATCACAAGCACATAAGCACTTCTCGTCTAACTGATCACAAATGATCATCTGATCTGATAGAAGACTCCATTTGCCTTTACACAACAGACAAAGTACGTAAACGAGAAGAGAAACAGACAGCAAGGCCACTCCAATCCACTCTCACGCCAGCCACATCCCTCGTTTTTCATCTGAAACTCAACTGACAAAATTCTGCACGTATACACGTTTAGTCAATTCAACCATACCGGTTAACTGATTGCAAGTATGAAAATATTATGACTCAAAATATTGGCTTACCTAATTCGAAAATGCGACAATAGATGAAAACAACTCACGTTTCAATTAATACAATGATTTTTATGGAATTCAGGTAGTTCAGGTAGTAGTACCAATTTACCAAACAATGCACACACACAAACACGCAAACATACGCACTTAACAAACAACCTAAACTAAAAATATCTACAGCTAGTTACAATTAGTTTTAACCCGCAGTATTTTCACCCTCTCTCGTTTACGTCCTTTGACGGTTCGTAGCGAATTTTAAAACAACGAAATAATAAAAAATTTGAATTCAGAAAGGTCAGTCTTTGTTTTGCTTTGGCAGTTTTCTATTTAGATCACATGGTCAATCAACGTAAAAGATAAATCTGGCTTACCTCCTCGGGATCCGCCACCTCCTCTGTATCCATCAGAGCCACCATATCCTCCTCCTCGGCCACCTCCATAACCACCACCTCCTCCTCGTCCGCCACCATAACCGCGGCCTCCACCACCACGTCCACCACGACCTCCGGAAGCCCTTGGTCGAGAAACTTCAACGCGCAATTTGCATCCCATGAATTCTTCCCCATTCAGTGCCTCAACTGCATCTGTAGCTGCCTCTTCGGTTTCAAAGTTTACGAAAGCGAATCCTGGAGGATTGAACGCCACCCAAACGTGCTCGCACTTTCCATACTTGCCGAATAGATCTTCGAGGTGCTCTCTTTTAACCTCATCGGTAATTCCACCAACGTACAATCGAGTATTACTCATATTATCCTGAAATTCAAAAATTAAATAATTAAAAATATGTCCAATCTTTACATTAACAAATTATTCAACTAAATAATAACCAATTAATTAATTCTTTCAATTAAGAATAATTGTTTTTGTAAATACCCAATATGTACGACTAAGCTAAAGGCCTATTGATTAAGAACGAAGATAAACTGACTCTATACACTATTACACAACCTAAGTAATAAAGTAATCCTATGTCCTATGCCTATAGCCCTAACATAAAGTCATAAAGGCGAAGAAAGGAAAGGCGCGCTTAGTTTAGTAAGGTAATCATTTTATGCATTGTTACGTGACGCATGTTTACTAACATCACGTATAATACACATACAGCTACAGCTATTCAACTTATATGCAACTTGTAGATTTTTCAGTACAATAAAAAATGCCTGTACTTGTAAACCGGTGCCGTATCAATAATAAGAACATTAAAGACGACGCGTCATATTAACCAACTTTACTTCCTTGTATTACTATTACACGTATTATGACACGTAGAACTATTATTAGAAAAATCCATTACTTGCATAATGCCTGCATGGTTTACATTTCATCTATAGGTGTTGGCTCAGTTCAAAATATCTCTAATGTATTTTATTTAATTAAAAAATTAAAAAATGCATTTTTGAAAACTAATATTTTTTACTGGTCCCTGGTTATACTGCGTGTGGTTGTAAATAAATGGTGTTTGAAAAATTCAAGCATCCAAGCCTTTGTACTTTGTAATAAAATTATAATTTTTTAGTAGCACCGTATTATGAATCTAACTTGAAATTGACAAATTCAGTCGCTACTTTAAGTGCATTTTGTATTATGCAACTTCTATTGTCTACACGATCAACACAATGTACTTAACTGTTTGTTATTATAGTCACTTTTTAATATGGTATCCCTAAAATCCCTCGTAATAAAATAAAAAAAGAAACGGACAACACGGCATCTACTAAAACTGAAAACACCATAAAAGGTTGTTGTATCTACTAATAGCTTTTTCCTTTTTCTTAGACAAGATTTACAGGATAATGACATGACATGGGGTCACTTCACAAGTATAGGCAATAGTTGTTGTTTGTACACATCTATTACGTAACAACAAAATATGAATGCGGCGTGGTTTTGAGATGATGCCATGCCGCAACCGCATCGCATGGCTGATGGCGTTTCAATGTTAAATCACTATACAATTTTATAATTAACAACTTGTTTCAAACAATTAGTTACCTACTATCACTGCAATTAGCGCTTTAATCGAATTATCAATAAAACAAATGATATTATAACCATACAACTGTCAAAACAAACTGCTAAATAAAATATTTCGTATTTCAGTTTAACACCCAACTTCTAACCTTTCTAACTTTGCCTGTATGTGTAATAAAAATACGAACTCTGATATAAATGCCAAATGTGAATTTGGACAATGTAAAGACAACAAAATTGAAAAATGCTTATTACTGACCTGTGACCCTTGGGCCTTAACGAAGTGATGTCGAAGAATTTACGAAGAAAAGCCCAACGAAGCGAAGAGGTTCGTAGAGCACACGACGCGGATGAAGATAGAATCTGTTATGGCTGACAATTCTTGCCGACTTGAGAATAGAGTGAGGGAAGCCGACGACGCCAAAATCTTTGCTTTGGTGAACGAAGGGAAGGCTATTCACAAGCAATGTGATTTCTCAGTGCATGTTCCGTTTAGCCTTGCTGTGCTGAGTACGGGCGGTCTTCATACTCGTACAGCGTACACAGTCTACACAGTGTAAATCCAAGTCTTGCCGTTTGTTTGAGAGTTGGATCGATGAATGCGATACCATCCTTTCGTAAATCATATCGCATATAACTTCGTGGTATTACAAACCATGAAATATAGCATACTATATACCAAAAATTGAAATAGGTTAGAATGATTTTTCCTGGAAGTAATACATTTTTTAAGTTAGAGAGTTGTTACAATAAAACGGACTTTTGCAGTCCGGCCCATATGCTGCACTTTCGAATCTATGACATTAACATAATGCGATTTAATTGTGTAGTTTGGAATGGGATTTCAGATGATTGTTACAAAACTCTGTCCTTTTCATAAAGCATTTGGCCGCAGGCTTTAGTACATGTGTTGAAACACATTTTTTATGTAATTTTCGTTCTATTTCGAAAACGAAGGAGAAAAGATGGCTACATATGGGGAAGAAAGTTGAAGAACATCTTTTTTTCTTTCGAATGGGTGATATAACACCTCTCTAGGTGCTATAGTTTTGAAATAAACTTCGTTCCCCCACAGTATCTTTTTCTCACATTTACATTGACACCAAACGTCTACAATGTATGAAGAGCCGACATTGAGCATCAGCTTGGTTGTTCTGTAGTTTTAATGTCTCTCTTGTCGGCTACTACTCCTAGACAGCCCTTTCAATGCTTAAACCTTCCAGAAAGTTGATGTGGGGGAACGAAGTTTATTTCAAAACTATAGCGCCTAGAGAGGCGTTATATAACTCACTAGCGGTAACCCGTTCATTACATGAACGCATTTTCATAGCAATCACAGCAATCTCCAATTAATTTGTATTACCGCGCCATTACACACTTACGTTTTTATTTAAAATATGGGATAGTATTGGATAGTATGGGAAAGTATAGGATGGGATAGTATGGGATATTTCCAGAATATCAATACTGCAATTTGTACTACCGCGCCAAGTGCTCAATGTGCTGACCAGATAGAATTCATGCAGCTTGTAGTATCATGTGCGGTGAATACACAAAAAAAGTCAGATTGCGACAGAAAGATACGTTTATCTTGCTCCGGTATTGGTAAGGATTCGAAAGAAAAAAGTTGTTCTTCCACTTTCTTCAATGTAGCCATCTTTTCTCCTTCGTTTTCGAAATAGAACGAAAATTGCATAAAAAATGTGTTATGTGCCTACGGCCAAATCAAATCCCAACCGCGGCCAAATGCTTTATGAAAAGGACTAATTACTGATGCCACCTATTAATCAATAAGGGAGGCAAAAGCGCGGGAATATTTTATTGAAAAATATTGTGTCAAAATCTCGAAATATACTGTATCCGTACGTTCACTTATGACTTTTGAAATCCTGGTCGAAAGGAATGTTGGGGCTTGGGATGGAAAAATGAAAGTAATCTGTGTTTAATAGAAGCGTAACTGGAGTTCAGCTATACTAGAATATTGAAAATTAGACAAATGTTGCGAAAGAACAGCTGATTTTTTAATATTGTTAATTTTATATCTCAGTTATACTATATTTTTGTTTTTGGGTTTTTAACGGCGGTCGAAATTAATATCGGACGGCGTGAGCGTTTACGGACAGACAGACAATTCATTTCTACAAGAGTTATCGCAAACTCAACTCTAATAAATAATAAATACAGATATAAATATTTTTTCGACAAATATATTATTGCATATTATGGCTCAGTCACTGTTATTATTATTACTTATTATTCAACCGGTGGACAGAAGAAATAAGAGATAGAGGCAATTAATTTTGCGTCCGTATCATATCATTGACCAACATGGCCAATGCAATGACTTATAGTTCACCTATCAGTCATGCCCACCCAACTCTCTAATGTGACTACTCGACTCCAAAGGCACAACAAAGCATATACACCCGCTATAATGCTTGATATTGCATTTCGGCAACAAAACAAACCCTAATAATAAGTTAAAATTAAATATTAATGTAAATGTATATTATAATAAATTTTTAATGTCATTCGTCATATACATATTAATAAAATTGGTATAATATTCTTTCGTCAATAACTTTAATGATTACGTTATATTTTAGGTTTCGTTTCATGCAACTGAAAAACTTATACCGGCATTTTTTAAGTTGAGTATTCCTCCATAGCCACATTTGGTATGAAAGACCCGCAACTGGCAAGAAATGCAAACAACTTTTTACTCCGTCGGAGATTAAAATGCGTTGTGGAGTCCTGAGACAACCAATGGGAGAGAGGAGAGAGTCCCCAGTATCCCCTACAAACTCCCAAATAAAATCACCTCTTCTTCTGCCTTTCAGCCACAAGCACAACACAAAGTCCGAGACTTCCGAAACCGAACCTCTCGCTTGGCTTGCCCGCGCTCTCATTCCATTCAATCAATGCAATGCAATGCTGCAAAAAACTATTGGAGGGATAATAATAATGCATAATGGTAGTAATGCATAATGGTAGTAATGCATAATGGTGCTAAAGAAGGTTGCCAAATGCATAAAAATGAGAAACCAGGATAATATTTTCGTCCGTTTTATTTGCAAATTGCAAGCTTGTTCAGGAATGTGAACTTTAATGTATGGACTATTAGGACTATATAAATGTAGCAATAATGTGCCCAGCACAGCACATACATAACTTGTTAAACATTATAATCAATTAAAATTGCGTGTCAAGCTGAGATAATAAAAATTATACTTATTTTTAGTAGTTTAGCGAACACTAAAATAATAGATGCTCTGTTCGTTCTATAGGTACACTTACTACGTGATGTTTATTTTATTTTCGGTCTTTAACCATGCTCAGGTTCCTCATAATATTAATTAGTACCTGCCCACTCTGGGTAGGCTAAAGGCTACTGCAGTGGTTTCAACTTTAAACCCAAATATTTTGACCTTTCCTTCATTCAAATGACCGGATTTTCATGGAAATTTTTCAAACTCCAGAAAGCACATTATCAAAACCTCAAAACGTGTGGCAGACTAAATATGATAAATATAAATTATGATTGTGCAGGATTTCGTTTCAACCAGGAAACCTTGTTAACAAAAACCCGGGTTAAGATTTATGTATACTTTATGTAGAAATAGTGAGGTTCCAAGCACATGAGTAGTGCACTTGCAACGGAACATGTGTTGTAATAAGCTTACACTACGCTAATGGCTAATATTAAGGTAGTATATTTGGAATGACCATAGCCCTTTTTGACGAACGACGAGATCCTATCATATAGCAAATGATAATAATAAAAGACAGATCTTTTTGACCCGGCATCGGGGAAGCATTCGTGGTCTTTTGAGAAAAAGAAAAACTGAACGGTTTCTCGGTCCTATCCTCGGTTTTTGGTTTTCTGGGTGAACCGCCGAGTAGGGGGCATAATAATTCATTTTGAAACTCCACAGTGAACATATATAGTTGTGGTGTAACTGGTGTATGCTAAGCACTTGAGCAGTGCACTTTTGCACAAACTTGCAACTTAACATGTATGTGCTGCATACGCTTACATACAGTACACTTTTAAAGAGGCTAGTGTATGCTGTATATATGTAGGCTAGCGGAGTACGCTTGCCAATTATCTTGATGCATCAAGAGGGTATATTTATAGTTTAGCATCTAATCTAACCGTAGATTTGATTTTGTCGGGTTAACTATTATAAGTTGAATAAACCTTTGCAAATAATTTTTAGTCATACTAACTAAATAATAAAAATTGGTACAATCGGCAATCCTGACCTTTCACTCAGGGTGGAGCTGGACCCAAATTGCTTATTATTCTATGTACGACCATGATTTGCGAGGATGAGCAGTGATGATAGTAGCGAGGACCTTAAATAATCATTTAGATTTATCTATCTATAATATAATAATAGTTAGATATGTTCTAACTTCTAACATTAATATCACAGAATTTTGGGTTTATTAAAAGTGACGATATTATATAATTGACATTAACAAAACCAAAACTCTTTACTAGCCTAACCTACCTATTTATACCGAGTATTACCTATCGCTTTCTCATGTCTTAGACTAGCCAATTGAATTTAATGACCCTACTGTTGTTTCAAAGCTTTTATTGTGAAAATCTGTTATATCAATGCTCTATGTTTAAACACTTTTCTTATTAATGTCCTTCTTTGTTCATTTTTTTCAGTTACCTGCCTTTCTAACATTAGTCTTCCTCTCTTCCTAACATAACACGACTAACAAAACTTTTACATCAGCATGATTTTGTATATCTGCGATTACGAGCTAGATTATCACTTATTATAATTATTATATGAATGAGTATCAATAATTGTAAGTGCAGAGTCGAGCACGTATAAAATAAGTTAATATTTCACACTTAACCCAGGTAAGTAATAGAAATTCCGTCACAAAATGATCGACTTTATTAAAGATAAAATTTCAAGAAATTAATCCTTTTGAGCAGCAGATACAAGTTCCGCTTGTTTAGCCGCTTTCCGATCTTCACGTCGTTTTCTGGCCTCCTTGACCTTGCTACGACGGGCTTCAGCTTGGTCACTGTAAATAATTTAAAATTAGAATAAGTGAACGGAATAAACTAATGATACATACATTTACTTAGGTAATAAAATAACACTTTACTGTTAGTGTGTACACTTTCAGAAAGGCAATTAATAAGATAGCTAATACAAACAAAATACTTACTTCAACATTTTCGTTCTGGCATTTTCTGCTTTCTTCTTGTGAATGAATTCCATCAAAACTCTCTTGTTCTTGAATACGTTACCCTTAACTTTCATATACAATTGTTGATATAAGTGGCGGTCGATCTTTTTTGCTTCTCTGTTAAAAAACAAACATTCAAACATTGTAGATTATTAGACCGATAGGATAGATTAGACCGATAGGATAGAGGTCTTATAGAAACTAGGGATGATGTCCGTCTGTCTGTCCGTCTGTCTGTCCGTCTGTCGTCTGTGCACAACTATCCTATCGGTCTCTGTACATTTGTTACAGTTTGTAACAGTTTATGTTAACTTTAGAATAACACTGAACAGGCATTGAATAAAAGTTTAAACTGGTGACTCTGATCTGATCCGACCTATGCATAGTTATGGTACATAAAAGAAAACAAATACACCCCGTTCGCCCGATCCCCTTCGCATAGTGATGCCATAAGTAAATCTAACTATTTAACTTTATTAACTAATGTACCAGTTAATTAATAAAATTAATATAGTATACTCAATTGGGTCTGACAATAATTAATAAATGTGTACTATTGCAAAGTATCAACGCACAAAATATGCACACATGTTTTTGTAATTAGCCTGTTAATAGCCTCTTTTGGGGAGTTTATTTAGGAGAGAGCCAAGCGCCCGGGCCCTCGAAAAGTTCGGGACCTCGCGACCTACGGTCCCGGGAAGGGAAGCTCTTCCTTTCCCGGGGAAGCACTTCATTCCCAGGAAAGGAACGAAATTTTTTTCATTACCGAATAAAATAGGGTAGATTTTTCAATTTGGGACCGGCGGTCCCGGGAAATCGGGAAAATTTGTTCCGGGGAAGAGGGAAGGATATTTCCCTGGTCCCGGGAAGCTTGGAACATTTCGAGGAACATGGAATGGAACATGGAACCCGGCCACATATTTACAGAATGTACATGTAAATAGAGACGGGCTATATTTTTCACATTTTTATATCTCACTCAAGCTACTTAATTTTAAAGGGACTCTTATAAATTCATGTCTGCATGATGATTGAGATGAGAGTAGTATCTACATTTAATTATTAGATCATATTCGATCACACAGACCATACAATAATGAATGAAAGTTCAAAAACTGTTTGTACTGTTTGACATTTTTTAAAGTTAATTAAAACCCACTTTTTTAAATATGTATGCTGCTCTCATCTCAAGTAACATGAATTTATAAGAGTCTCTTTAAAATTAAGTAGCTTTAGTCTTGAGTGAGAAATAAAATGTTAAAAATTGCCCGTCTCAATTTACATACACATTCTCTAACCACGCGACCCAGTCAGGCCCTTGGCCCTCCTCTTAAATTGAATGCACTCTTGATGTACCTGTTCAAATTCAATATAAAAAGAACGGACAACATACATTTGAAGTTTTGCATTTTTCCACGGCACGGAATCATATTATCTACCTCCTGTTAAAACAGCCCACTTGCGCCATTTGGAAAGAAAATGGTTGAGACCCAACATTAAAATATTTTCAAATATAAAATCTTCCCCCATCAAGCAAAATTTTTACAGTTTGTAACATTGCTAATACTTCGCAATTCAAATTAAGCACATTAAGAATATTAATAATGTGCTTAATTTGAATTACAAAGTATTACCATTACAAGGTACAATAGTACCTTGTGTTTGTGTTACAAGATAGATAAACTAATAATTTAAAGTGAATAGTAGTACTTTTAATCATTAATTATCAATTATTTGTTTATGACTATACGATTATACCTAATAATGAAAATTCGTCGACGACATTTTTTCGCATTTGGAAGTGTATTTAATTTAACATTATCTAAAAAAATCTGTTATTTTGAAATAGATTTTGCTAAAGAAAGGTATTTCAAATATTTCGTAATTCGGAAGTGCTCTTAAGCAGTATAATTTGAAATTATTATTTTGATTTTCTATTTTTGTAGGAAAAGTATTTCTGTTCCCGGAGAAAACATCGCCTTACAATCGGAGGTTTGGTCTTTTCACTTAGCTCACGTACACAATGGAGCTTAAGTTTTTCGCGTAATAAAGGTAAATAGCTGAGACTGTAAATGTAAAACGATGTTTTCTCAGGGGACATGACATTAAGAAAGTCCTCTATTGTCCTCCAAATTCCAAAACCCAGTTGTACAAAGGGTCTATTTATTAATGATATTAATTAACAAAGACTATGTAATTATAATTATGCATCCTACGCGCTTGACATTTTCAGTCAGTTGGATATAGGATTCATCATTGATAATTTTAATGTAACAAGAAATAAATAAAATGGATTTACCTGTATTTTTTAAGGAGACGACGAAGTACACGCATACGTTTGATCCATAAAAGTTTTTCAGGCATACGCGCATTAGCCGTACCTTTCCTCTTTCCGGGGCCACAGTGTCTACCCTTTCGTCTGGCCTCTGTATTGGCCCTAACACGAGCTCTTGAATGGACAGCTACTGGTTTTCTGATGATTAATCCATCCTTTGCCAATTTTCTAATATACTGCCCTACAAAATTAATAGTAACAGACCTTTTAGAAACCTTCAAATAATTAACTATGATCTAAAACATGTAAAATTATAAAATAGCAGTATTTTTTTAAGGACATATTTATGAATGTTATTGTTGTGGACGGAAAACTGATTTCAGTTTCATTTTCATTCAATAAATAAAAAATAATAAACATACTTGAATTGGCTGCAGAAATTTCAGCAGACTCGTTGGGGTCCAACCAGACCTTCTTTTTACCGCATCGGAGAACAGCGGCTGCCAACCGCTTTTGAAGTTTTAAAGAACTGTAAAAACACAAAAATATGAAATTAAAATTCGTCAAAAAAGATTTAATTTTATTGAAAATTGAAAACTTTACCTCATTTTATACAATCAATTCCAATGGCTACAGCTTCTCGCCGACCAAAATGTGCCTTGTCTACTTTGACTGATTCCTCTGCGAATGAAAAGAACTGCTGCAACTCGGAGATGGTTGTTTCACAGTGGCAAGGAAAGTGTTTGGCCTGTTTCTCATGCACTGCCACTGCCTGTCGTTTCCCATACGTTGCACTTAAAAATGTGGAGATGTACGTTTTACGTTATGCCGTCGTTCCACTGCACTTTGGATGGCAAGCATGGCAAAATCTACTACCACGACGCATGTGACTCTTTACCCTACCAAACGCCTACAGCCACAGTCAATAGGGCGAGCTATTCATCTCATTCTCAAATCAGCGACTACTCACACTGCAATGGAAAAAACATACTCACTGAATTCTTCTTGTCTCAATTTGAAATCTCAAACACCAAAAACAGCCCAGTGAGCCCAGAATCAGAATCTCACATGTAATTTTTGTCTCACCTACTCATCTTTACTTTTTTACAAACTTTGTGTCTTGTGTAATTAATCAAGTAAGTCAACTTGACTCACTTGACTTGACTGACACTTTGTAAGTGACTTGACCAAGGGCGTACCCAGGATTTCTATTTGGTGGGGGCACACAAACATTTAGTGCGAAAGAGTCTCATATTCGCGTCTAGCGTGAAAAATTAGGGCAAAAGGTTAAAATAAGCCAAAAATACACTACATTCGCGCGTAGCGATTTTGTGCTATTTTGTCCCCGGAATTTGGGGGGGGGCACGTGCCCCCCTCTCGGTACGTCCTTGGACTTGACTTTTGTGAGTCAAGTCACTTACAAAATAAAGTGTAATTTTAAAAATTGTACATGCTAAAGCTAAGTAAAGCATATTACTGCAGTTTTGTATACTGAAAGGTCTTTTTGAGTCTAAATGGACATTTTAATTAAATTAATTAGTAATTTATCAGGTATTTATTCATACAGTATCAACTAATGCATAATTAAAGTGATTCCAGATTTGTACATTACTGTAGGCTTGGGGTAGTAAATATAGTAGTATTAATATCCTCTATATACCTATATGCTTTATGTAATAGCATATTATTTTGATGAAATCAATGACAAAATGTTATTCAGTAATACAGATAAGTATGTTCAATTATTGCCAGCAAATTGTTTAGTAATTGTTAGCAAAAATTATTCAATGTCAGACAATGAAGAGCTTTAATGGAGTCCGCTATCAATCTGTCAGTACAATAATCGAATCAGGTTGCAAAGCTCAATAAGTATTAATCAAACAATATTTTATTTTATTATGTTCAAAGAAAGAAGCGAAGCAGTAACAATCAAGCAAGAATTATTATTGCGCTATTATAGGCAGCGTATTCCATTCATGAAGTATTTTTAATTGTTAACACTAATTGTAAGCTGTATATTGAATCTTATATCGTATTTAAAATTTTACATAGTAGTATAGAGTATGTATAGGTACATGTAAGTATGTTCGTAAGTTTGAGAACTTTGTAACTGCAATTTAACAACAATAACTATAGACTTATAATATATTTTTAGCAGTTGAATATTCATAGGTGCATTGTTATGTTGTATAGGTACATTACATAATAGTGTGGGTAGTATACATCAATACAATTTATAATTATTGTAACGTTATGTTATAGGTAAGTTACTTTGGTTTGGTATACATAAAAGACATGAAAATCATGTGTGTCTCATGTCTTCGTTTCGTATGCAATTTACACACAAGTAAGAAAGTTTCAAAGAGATTAACAGTACATACCTAATTGTAAAATTGTATAGAGTTATTGGGAAATGAGATTCGAGAAATTACAAGAATTCCAACAAGGTTCGAATCTCAACACAAAGAGAGATGATTTAATTAGCATCTCCTTTACGTGGATATGGACGAAGGATATAATCTCTAGAAGATTTGTATTTGTAAAGGAAGAAAGATCGATGTCTAGCGTGTCTCATCGGAGTTTTTACAAATTGTTTTATGTCTATAGCGTTATTAGTATCGGTATAAGAGAAAGAGCTTGAAGTTGGTGTCACTTTAAAAGTCAAACTTGTAATTTCAGTTGTCACTGAATCTTTTTGTGTTGATGAAAGCTGTAGTGACGGAGTGTTTGTGCTACTAGTGCTGCTGGCGCTGGGGATGATGAAAACGGATGAAGGGGATGAGCTCCCATCAGGGGAATTTTCCTGAAGACTTGTTAAAATTGTAGGTGTTTCACTGGCATTAATATTAGACTTATTATTGTCACCATCTTCAATAAGGATTCCCGAAGTAAGATTAACGTTAGCCTTGGTGACATTTTCAGGATTTACTAAGAAAGGTTCAACTGTTGTAATAATTTCCTTAGGGCGCGTGGAATTGCGTACACTAAAAGTTTCTCTAAGAACCAATCCTTTGGGATTAATTCCCCCGTAAATGGCAACCATACAAAGGCCAAATATGACCAGAAAAAGAACGAAAACAACGCCAATGGCAGTTCTTCGTTGTCAAATTCTCTCATTTTCAGTATCTTGATCTAATGGTGGCTGGGATTCCGAATCACCGTAATCCATAGAACTGGAATTATGTGAACTCACTAAATTCCTCCTCCTAAAGCGTTTACAAATCCCATCATTACATTTCACATTTCCATTACATTCTTTGAAATTCCAAAATAATACTTCATGCTTTGATTGAGTCATTTATGAGTAGAGGACGGAAAATTGTTTGCATAAGGGGTACAAGTGCAGGCTTACAATTCGAAATTAAACTCAACAAAGGGTAGGTATTACTTTTGTCTTTGTGCACTTAAGTACGTGGGCGAAAAGATGTGGTGAAAATGATCGTTTGATTATTATATACAGCTGAGTATAATATTTTTATAAGGATATTGAAGAGGAAATCAGATACAATATGCCGTGTACCTATATGACACACACATTATTTGACACACCTTTGGGCTGTACTTCTGGACCGGTTACTACTTGAGGATCTTCCTGTTCTGTTATTGCCGCCATGTTGGACAATTCGGCCCTTAAAACAACAATAAGTTAAACGAAAGTATATAAAATGCATATATTCCCAATTTTGAAGAACTTGAAAAAAAATTGTCACATTTACTAAGAATCGAAATCAAAACGGTTCGAAAATCGGTTTTGTAGAGTAAAATCACTGAATACGGCAGTGAAATTATTTTTGCTTAAAGAATTTTTAAAGAAGCATTTAGTTTTGAGTTGGTGGAAGAAAATTGAAAGTGAGCTTACGCGTCTGCTACTGTTCGCAGACTCTTTAGAGCTGGAAGAATAGCCCGTGTCTTGGCGACATTGCACTTGATATCTTTCACTACCTGTTCCAGAAGATCGACTTCCCGAAATCTTGTACACACCAGGATTCTCACACATTCTGCAAAAAAACTTGACTTTACAGGACTTATATTATTCAATGTATTATCAAACGTTATTTTTGAGTTGACCTTATGTTCTTCCTTGTATTTTTGGGCAATTCACTAGCTATGGATACGTCATCGTTCGCCACATCCGAATCTTCCTCCTGTGACTCTATATCGTTTGTACCAGACACAACAGAGCCAGAAACGCCCATCTCTATGTCATCCTCGTAAACCTTATCTTGATCATAAAACTCAGCTTCTCCTTCAGTTTCGCATAAATTCTTTAAATTTCCCGTTGATAAAGATTTTCTTCGTCCATTCTACGTAGGAGAACAAAAAAATTTGCACAGAAACATTTGGATGAATTGCGATTTACCGTATAACAAGAATTCAGTAATCTACTTGCAGTTTATATGTTTAAGCATTGATTTACCTTTGGAACTTCTTTTCGTGACGTTTCAGCACGAACATTTTGCGATGAAATCGAATCTTGAGAATGATGCTTTTTTGCCTTTCTTTGTGCGCCGGATGCTAAATCAGTAAATAGAAATACCCAATCTATTGTGTACAACAAAGGTGGAAGGATGAAAGAAAGTAAAATCTGTTGTTAGTTTAAATTTGGAATATGTTATGCATGAAGAGTTTACATACAAGACTTTTTAGCCCCTCTTGAGGACCGTCCTTTTGCACCCGCAGAAGGACCAATGTAAGCAGCTCTCTCCACTGCCTTTGCCAAATTACCGGACACACCGGCAGTTTTCTCCAGCTTTTCCATTTCCTTTTTCTTCTCCATTTGAACAACAAACAGTCGATAGAATTGCAAAATAATCACAAGAGTGTTTTTACAGGTAAAAAAGATGTTCATATAACTAATGATTTTGTAGTAAGTAATTAGAAGCATCCGGAAAATCAAGAATGGGGCATCCTGAAAATTCACAAGTTTGTATTTGCTCCCGTTCGAGTAACAACGCAAAAATTGCGTTTCATCAAATGCACTTTCCATCGTTTACAGTTTACGATATAAAACGGTTATGATTTAAAATGGTACAATTATTTGTTAACCTGAAGAATAATATTAATGAGAATTCCCCACACGTCAATGGAGCAACAAACTTCTTTCACTTTAATGATCCCGTTTACCAGTTTCGTTTTGGGAGGCTCAATTTCACTTGTAATCCGGAATTTTCTAGCCTTTGTAGCTGTCAACACGAATGTGAATTGAAGAAGACTCCATGACCAAATAGAAAGAATTAACAGACACAGAATTCTTTGCGCCGAAATCTTTTCGTCCTGTTAAACAATTTTTTTATGCATTCCGATTAAACCATGCATCACTTCATTACACCTGCTCTATATACAACAGAAGGTCAATCTTTTTTAAATTGCCACACATGCATAAAGCGAAATGTGAATCCAACCATTAAGGGTCTCTAGTAGTCTCTACGTGGTTTTATATTGCATTCTTCTGCATAAAAGGTTGAAGGCCAGTGTGTGTGGTGTATAAGCGACGATACAAAACGTACTTTAAAAGAATCGAAGAATTCGATGATGTCGGCTGCAGTGCCTATGTACACAAGCAGGAGCTGAGACAATTGATCTCTGGTGAGACCTCCTTTGGGCAACATCCACCTTCCGATAATCAGAATTAACATCAGCAGCTGCTCAATTACAGTAGCCCATGTTTCCGAATCCAACTGCACCGGAATACTAATCTCCATCTTAAAACCATTCAGTGTCATAAAATATTTCAAATGTACGTTAACAGTATAGTAATTTCAAAGCATTTCATTGCTGAGCGAATCAATTATGAATTAGCTACAAAACATTTTTCATGCAATCTCCGCCTTTCGTTCCATAAATCATTTCCATAAAATCGGAACAGGCAGAGAAACACAAACATTTTTGCTCTGGCAGATATGCGTACAATGTGCATAATATAAGCAATGTCTCTTTTGAATGAAAAACTCTTTCGATGACAGTGCACTAAATAGAATTATCGATTTGTGGGGACAATAGTTAGTGTCTTGTTAATTTTTTCTTACAATTAGTCAATTTACAACAACCTTAGCTTTTAGTAGAGTTTTACTTATTTAAATATAAGTCAACTTTCATTAGGTCAAATTCATTTTTCTTTCTCGTTAAGTAACATCACATGTATTTCTTTATTGTATTTCTTATTTTTATTAATACGTTTCATAGTTCCAACTTATTTTTACGTTATTGTTAGTTTAGTTAGCAATTTGATAAGTTTAGGAGAAACATAAGAAACAGTATTATGTATGAGAAATGTACATTGCTCATTAACGTGTGGTACTTAAATTAATATTATGAAGAATGTATTACAAGCTAAGATAAGCAACCAAAGCTTATCCAATTTCATTTCCCCTATACCTTATGTACTACCAGTATAGAGTCTGGTATGGTACTAGCTGAAACTGTAACAATAAGGACATTGCAGTATTATATGTATATATGTAAAAGTGTTATTGATCAAGTCTAACAATAATGCCTACTTACCTTACTTACCTAGTACCTACTACCTATATATAACCTACCTATATGGCTACACTAATACTATATAGGTGTGCATTATTGTTCTTATGAATGATAGTCTGACGGTTAGCAAGTGACCTAAGGTTAAACTATAGGTTTATATAGAGGAAAGGGAAATAGGTGTTGTGATAATAATATTATTACTGAGGCAGTTATACTCTCAAGGTTGTTATTAACACGAATCTAAAGCCAGTTACACCTCATTAGGCTTTCCCAGTGCTGTAGCACCACACGTAATGGCTTCATAATGACTTTATTCCATTCTTATTACATCTTCGACCTAGAGGCAAATAACTACTCAGACTTCTATACCATTCCAATACCTTTGCTCTAATGTCCTACAGTCTGACTTCATGTCTTTTGCACCTTTATATTCCATTTCATTCCTATAGTCCATATTATTACTATGTCAGCAAGGCTACTTAAACTATGCACTTATATTTTATACTAATAAATAGTAAGGCACAATCCAAATTCCACGATTGATCTATTATGACTAACACAACTAACCTCATTCTGTTACCTAATGCTGAAACTGAGCTATATGCATTCTTTTAGTAACACAATTTGCCTAGGTGTCTATTCTATACGTATATAGACCTATACAATATTATACGTAAAGAAAGCATACCTATACACTTACGATCCGATATACTTACATAGCACATTGGCATAATAGTGTTGGTGTCAGAGTGTGAGTGTCAGTGTATCATTTCTGACTGTGTATGTTGCGGTGAAGCTGGCAGTAATGCATTTCCTAGTTTATTAGTTGAATCGGAACGAGGGAAATGAACTGCCGAACGAGGAACACTTATCAGCAAAGCGTTTGGATTATAACACGCTTTGTTTCCACAGAAAAATCATTTTCACATGCAGGCAGATTTATGGGCAATTTGCAAACACTTGGAAATTCTCTTCCTGCCTCAAATCATCTAACAACCGAATTCAACCACTGACACAGCCAATGCTACTTACACACCTACAACACCCAACTATAACACCTTAAGGATGGTATATAGTATAAATAAGGCATAAATTATATAGATATATATGTACGTATAGAATACATGTACTATAATGTGGTAGAGATTTTGGTGTAAGAAGAAGCGAAGGTAGTAGTAATAATAATAATGTAGTAGCACTAACACCAACACATTAATTGTGAGACAATTCCTACATCCACCACCACCGTTCTCTTTCTCTGTTCCATGCACTGACACCAAAATGAATATTATAGCACTCCGATTTATCTATCGTTCATAAGAAACAAACCATTGGAACGATCTCGGAGTGTGTGCCATATTCTCCAACATTGTGTTATAAGAATTTACACACAAAACGAGAGAAATTCAAATTTTCGACTGCCATAGGCTATTAGACCTAATCGGTCATTTCACTTCTGTGTTCTTGTACAACATACCAATATCAATAGCACGTATTCTTTAGCAGATACGAATGCAATGCGAAAGCCAGGTCAAAAATTGATCCTTTTCAGCTTTGTAGAATGAAACTTTCAACCGTTACTACAATTTCAATGTCCTATACAAACCCATACAATCTCAGGCGTAAATTTTACAAAAGTTTTGTAGTAAAATTCGCATTTTTCATGTTTTAAAGATTTTTTCCTATTACTAAACACCTATTCACATTTTGGAAGTACCAAAGCATTAATCCTTACTACTGGAATAGACAGGTAAAATAATTGAACCGTTGTGGTAATAATAATATATCACATTTAATCCACTAAAGAAAATAGGTAGTTACAAAGTATTAGTACTGTCATAATTTAAATCTAGCTAAAAAACAGCAAAGAATAAATACATTACACGATAGATAAGGTTGATTGTGGTCTTACCCCGAAAGTATCAAGTGGAGGAAGTTCTTCTCCTTTGACTGGCACAACATTAGTTGCAGTATAATTCAGTCCTGCAGCTTTCATCGCTAACTTACGGTCAAATTTGTCTACTTCCAGCAACCAAATTGCAGGAACCACGCTGCACAAATAGAAGAATACGCTGGGACAAAACCTAAGGAAATGCAATAAAAAATGGAGCTAAAATGAACATCATTAACAAAATTAAACAAATAAATCAGCAAAGCTTACACTTGAAATCACACTTTACTTCTTAAAAATAAAATATGCTAATTAAAACGTAAAAATGTATTGATTGCTGTGAATATATCATCAATTTTTTCAGAAAATGTCACATAAAGTAGGATTACATGCATTATCCATTAATTAAATTATAGGGCATGGCTACAGACATAAAATGTCATATAAAGAAGGATTACATGCATTATCCATTAATTAAATTATAGGACATGGCTACAGACATAAAATGTCACACGGAAAAGTTTGCTTATTGTAAAGGAAGCATAGGGAATAGGGAAATACTCTTCACATACAGTTTTAGTGGTCATTTATTTATTGAAGGAGCTATAAGTACCTGCTTCATTATTGGATTGCTGTATAACCTGCATTATCTAACAAAGCAAACTGGGTTTCCATTCTGAATGAAAAGATGAAAGCATCTACTACAAACTATGTTATGTTATGAACATAATATTATAACTGTAACCAAACTGTCTGATTGCTGAGTATAAACGAATATTTGTCAATATTCAAGCTACTGAAGTATATAATGTGTACATACATTTCATATGTAAAGATTAAAAGTAGTACTAGCATAACTAAATGAAATATTATGTAATAAGGGGAAATGGATGCGGAGAAAGCATGAATGAAAATTGGGAAATGCATTCATAATCGATTTCGTAGAGAATCTCATCGATTTCGTAACTTTGAAAGAGTTTAGTTAGCTCCAACATAAAATACATCCAGAGTCAGTCAGAAGTACGCACATCAATTTATAGTCAGTTTCGTCAATAGTACCTTTTGCAAATGAAGTGAATGTTATTATGATCGAGGTCAACAGAAAAGAAGATGAAGGGGAGGGTGGTAGGAGAGGGATAAAGCATACTGGAAGACTGAGATCCAGTTATACCTAAAGGTTCTTCCACAGACTGGGAGAGGAAGCTAAGTAGGTTCGTAAAGTATTGTAGAGTTTTTAGGAGAAAAAGCGACACTGCGTCAACGAAAACGTTGCAATCAATCTGTCAGAAGATTTACTGCTTTTACAATCGGATAGATATTATGTGAACTCTTAACTGAGCGATGGATACAAATACAAGACAAGTAAATGCACAATTTGTAGGATGATAATGTGGAGAATGGAGCTGAGTGGATCCTCTCACGGAGGTATGTTGGCTGTTGTCGTCGGTACATGGGTGTTTGGGATGTGCATACAAAAGCTTACACATTATAAATACATTTTAATGTAGATATCATGGGGTATGTGTGTATCGACGGATTTATTCAGATAGAAATGTAGTGCTGAATTCATCCATCTGAAATCTGAACTAAACTGATGGCTTTCCGAGTGGGAGAAATGATTCCTTTGTGTTTTTCTCAGTGCAAAATGTCTGAAAGCATTATTGATCCATTTGCAAGAAATCGTATTATGATCACATCGTAATTTGACACATTTTCTACATCCCAGAAGCTACAGCTATGTATGTACCTACAGGAATGTAAAATACGCTTTAGCCAACTACTTATACTGTTACATAGTCAGAAACGTTACCAAACTCACAGGGAGTTTTACTACTGACGATGAGTAGCAGAGATGTAGTCGTTTTATGGAAATGGGACGGATGGATGAGATAAAAAGGTTTAACCTTTGTTTTGCAGTTTATTGATTGTAGATTATTATTTAAATATTACACCTACAGAAAATCGATTTTGGTAACAACAGTATTTATCTGTAACCCTCTGGTATTACAGGAAATCCTATCTACCTTAAGAAAATCATGATGAATTTTAAGAAATATAAAGGAAACAAAATATTTGATTGTTTTTTTGCACATCTTGCACTAATACATCAAAGTGAAGTACATTACTTCATGCCAGGTGTAAAACAACGTGCTTGATATGCCAAATGTCTTAGCATACTTTCTCTTTCAACGTTTTGCTCTTTTTGAAATGAATGCAGTCGACAGTGATTTACTTTTTCACTTTATTCAAATCGCATACATACCGTGAGCAAATCATTCGTATGACCTTAATGTAAATTCGCAAGGCAAATTATTTCAATGATGGATGTCAGTAAATAAGTAGGTGCCACATATTTTGGCGAAATATGTAAACACAATGCCAAAAATTAAAGATTAGTTCAACAATAATTGTTACAACATTAATAAACGGATGAGACAAGTTGACACAACAATTGTGATATAAATATTATAAAAAGAATCAGGATGCGAATTGAGATTTTGTGCTTTACTAATTTTTTCTATTGTGCTTACAATTAGCATTCAGTTATATGAGAAATAAGTACACATACACAGTAAACATTTCCACAAACTTTGCATAGACGAGATATACTTAGTCTGATACGCCTGTTAGAAGCAGTCACCTATGTATTTCAACTAAGTGTAATATACGTTGGTTGTTAGATTTAGCTTAACAAGCTAAAGATTCGACAAAAATGTTATGTAAAATAGATTTAACTTGGGCGATCGGGTATGCAGAAATATTGGAGTTTATGACGGAACAATGTTACATGAAATGCTTTTTACTATTGCTCCAAAAACAAAACTTCAATAGGCAAAATATCTACATAAGTTCATATCACACATTAAAAGGAAAATAACTGTTAATGTAAGAACTCTGGGACTGGGGTTATGAAAGATTTATATAACCTTAGCCATTTGGGTATTTCCATGTCACTATTACTAATTGCACACCTTTCTATAGACGACAATAGCTTGTAAATACATTTTAATTAAGTCACCTAAATATATTATACTTTTATGAAAACAGAATTGGTTGTAATGGTAGATTTAAGGGAAGGGAATTGTATATAGAAGCGAGAATAAAAATCGAGCAAGGAGCCTGTTTCTATATACGAGCTTTAAAAGGAATTTCTGTCATAATTAAGTGAAAAAATGATAAAGATAAAAATGATGAGTGGATAAAAGTACATAAAAGTGTACTTACCATTTCCATTCTTGGTTTTTCTTGATAGTGAGAGTGAAAACTCCTTCAAAGGTAAGAGCAAGTATAGAAGCAGTCAAGTACCAATAGTACGGATCCTGCTTAATGGAAGTCACCCTCCAAATTGCAATGAATCCATGCGCTGCAAAAATGACTCTTGTCAGAATTGCCTTTACAATTACAATTACTTTTGCCATAATTCCATACACACAAACAACAACCACACTATCAACTCAAAACTATTTTTATTTCTCCAACTCTACTTCTTCTTTAAAAAGAAGTCAATCTGCAATAAACTGATTGCCCCTTTTTACACAAGGAATTCACAATGCAGATGTGGCAGAACAGACTCGGAGACGGAAGCACCCTCCCGAATTAATTTGCAGATACTCAAAATGAAAGGGAAATGAAAGTCGGGTAGAAAATTGTAGGTTTTACTGGCCAGCAGTAGTCCTAGTGGCTGTTATTGTGGAATTCCTTTCTCCAGTGTTACTGTTAAGTATCATATCACCTCGGAAGTCCCATCCAAACCTCCTCCACGCTCTTCTTCCTCCACAAGATCACGACTTTCACCGCACATGCTTTATTCATGTTCAGTCCATATCATATTCATAATAACATTGACGAATCATGAAATCTCAATCTCCTCCTGCCTCTATGCCTCCACTCAAACACATCAGTCCTATTTAATACACACAAAGAACTAAACCCCACATTTCCCTTCTCCATACAAATCACCTATTGCTTATATCACACTTTTCAAGTAAGTATATGTAACATTTTCCAAGAAAAAATAAAATACACATAAATAAATGACACATAAAGCTACATGATATTCATCAAAGTATTTCCATTCAAAAGCGTCATGTTTTCATACCATCAAAATATTTGGCTTATACAAATATTTTCATATGCAATAGTAAAAGCAGATTTTTGGGATGTATAATCGTCATTATCGGTTTTTTGAATGGTTGTATAGATACTTCAGTTTAAAACACGGGGATTTAATGAAAAAAGGTATTTTTCAAAATTTGGAATTAGTTTGACATTGTAATTGAATGAGAATTGGATCTGTGGCATTGATTGATATGACGAAGATAAGAATGAGTGGGAATGGTGAATAGTAATTGTAATAATAATTTTATTGATAATATTGCAAACTGACAGTTCGTAGCTATTAAGTACAAAATCCTTGTTTAAGTTAACACGTTTAACTTATTTTACGTTTTAACGCTCCATGTTCGCCTGTTATTTTTTATACTTGAATTCAATCCATAATGACACAATTTTTCAATACACGCTATTGATTACTTTCACTAAACTACAATTAGGATGTATGTGCTACACCTACATCTCATTAACTTGCTGCTGAGTGTAATACGTCAACCTTTGCAAAGTACTCTGTACGAATGCAAAAACGGTCTGGCATTATTTAGTAATTATTTTTTAAAGAACTTACTACAGGTAATTGCCAACAATAATAAATCTACCACAATTAAGTGAACTATATATTCCAACCTTAGTTTTAGCACTGCACGTACACGAGGTATATTTATACTAAAAAAGAGTCATACAATTATCTAACAGTTATTAATAATAAGGTAACAATTTGAAAGCACAATACTACGACGAGACAATCTTTTTACAGAGTACTCTAACACACGGTACGGTTATATAAGAAAAAGAAAACTTCTGTGTAGTATTGTGCGTAGTAGCGTAATAATAAAGGACTTACAAGCAAACCACCAGAAGTGTCATAAGCCGATTCGAATGAAACTTTACATGGCGAATGCTTTGGCCCATTGTGCATCACACACAAAAAATTAGCTGCTAATACGCA